>BPLR01001287.1:0-203387 GCA_021605095.1 Caerostris extrusa | reverse complement strand
GCTCCAACTGCTTGAATGTAGACTTTAATTTACACCAATCTTCTTTTTTAATAATGCTCTTGAAAAATGATCGATTTTATTTCAACCTCAGAATCGCTGTATATTTTATAAAGAATTGTCTATAGGCATATAGATATAACATAATTATAGTGTATGTAATAAAAGGTAAATATAAAAATATTTTTGTAGGGTGTTCAAAGTTTAATTATTTTTATCAAATTTGAAAAGGTTGAAATCCCATAAAAATGCATTCATATTACTCAAAATCTTTATTATAGTCTATGTTTCAAAATGTAGATAATCAAAGGAGGAAAATCAATAATCTAGTTTATTAAAAAATGTTTCTACAGTTTAGCTCCAACTCTGCTTGAATGTAGGCTTTAATTTACGCCAATCTTTCTTTTAATAATGCTCTTGAAAATGATCAAATTTTATGCTATATATCTATAAAGAATTGTCCGTAGACACATGGATATAACGTATTTATACCTGAATATAATAATAAGGCAAACATAAAAATATATTTTTATATTTAAGGCTGTTCATTATTCTTGTCTAAATTTGAAAAAGGTTGTAGTCATAAATACAATTCGGTTGAATTCGTAAAATGCATTCATATTTCTCAAAATCTTGATTGGGGTCTATTTTTCAAAAATGTGAAAAACAAAAAAATAATAAATAATTCAAAATATAATAGAAATATTTTGTGAGATGCTTCGAAAAAAAAAATTATTTGTATCTGAATTTTTAAAGGTTGTTTGCAAAGCTATTTAGATAGGATGGGGTACAGAGAAGATACGATTGGTGAAATTTCATAAATACATTTATATTTCTAAAATCAGTTGATGAGTGTCATTTCAAAATGTAGAAAAACCCAATATATTAATACTATATTATAAATATATTAAAATATATATTATATTATAAATATATTAAAATATTTTTAATATATTTATATTATTATATAAATATATTAAAAATATATATTTGTAAGGTGTTCAAAAATTAAATTATTCTTATCAAATTTGAAAATATTGTAGTCACAAAATACAATTCGGTTGAATTCATGAAATGCATTCATATTTCTCAAATCTTGATTAGGGTCTACTTTTCAAAATGTAGAAAAACCAAAAAAAATAATACATTTTTCAAAATATAATAAAAATATTTTTGTAGATGTTTGAAAAAATTATTCTTATCGTATTTGCAAAGGTTGTCGCAAAACATGATAGGGTTGAAATTCGTAAATACGTTAATATTTCTTAAATATTGATGTATATTGATAGAAGCTCATTTCAAAATGTAGAAAAACAAAAAAAAAAATACAATAAAATTTTCAAATTGTAATAAAAATATATTTGTTGTTGTTCAAAAATCTAATTATTCTTACTGACTTTGCAAAGGCTAACGGCGAAAAATATGATTGAGTTGAAATTCATAATATTATTAATGAATATATTATAATTCTTTAATATTATTTTAAATCTTGATCAAATTCTGTTTTTCAAAATGTAGAAAACCAAAAAAAATAAGAATAATAAGTTTTTCAAAATATAATAAAAAAATTTTTTTGTAGATGATTGAAAAAAAATTATTCTTATAAAATTCTCAAAGGTTGTGTCGTAAAACATGATAGGATTGAAATTCATAAATACATTAGTATTTCTGAAAATCTTGATAGGAATCACTTCAAAATGTAGAGAAACCAAAAAATATATTACAATTTTCAAAATATGATAAAAAATATATTTTGTAGGTATTCAAAAATCTAATTATTTTCATTGAATTTTTTGGTGTGACTAATGCCGAAAAATGTGATTGGGTTGAAATTCATAATATCATTAATTAATATATATTATAATTCAATAATATTATTTTAAATCTAGATCAGGTCTGTTTTTCAAAATGTAGAAAAGCTAATCCTTAAATAACAAAATATTTAAAAAGTTGCAATCATTTCGTGCCATAGCATTAATGCAAACAATGCATTTCATATTTCAATATAAGATAAAAACATTTTTTTAAAATACTTTAGTTTCTAAAATACATTTAAAATCAACCCCATATTAAAATAATTACAAAATCACTTAACAAAAAATCATTTTTGAGATAGAATTAGTTATTCTTTGCAATAGTGTTGAAATGTCTTATTGTAAATTATGCTTATTTTTCTAACGCTACATGTAGTACACAGCTCTTGAGTAATGCTATTAATAATCAAATGAAATTCATTAATATATTATTATTATATATTAATATAGTATTATATATAATTATTTATTATAATTTACAGGTCATTTCTGTGTCATAGCATTATGCAAACAAAGCATTCTATATTTCAATACAAGTTAAGAAACATTTTTAAATCATTTAATTTATACAATATATTTAAAATCAGCCCCTATTAAAACAATTATAAAATCACTTATTAAAGTAATTTTTAAGATAGAATTAGTTATTCTTGCTACATTGTTTAAATTTCTTTTGTACATTATGTTTATTTCTAATGCTGCATATAATGCATAGCTCTTGAGTAATGGCGTTAATAATCAAATAAAATTTATTAATATATTAAATATTATATTCATTAAACGATTTAACACTTTTATCAGAGTCAGCTTCTTTATATATTTTTTTCATCATTAAAACTAAATCATTACATTTTGTTAAAGGAAATATCCTTTCAATTATAGCAACAAGCAGGTCGGTTTCAATTCCTCATAAAATTTAGGTATCTATAAAATCCCTTTTATTAATATACGTGAAACTGTATATTAAATTTCAAAAGCTTGAAATATATTTATCCGCCCGGTGAATGCTTGATTTGAATGTCACATTCATCATTACGTTTGTTTAATGAACTTAAAGATATTCCTAAAATTATTTCCGATGTAACTCGATTAAATAAGGCGCCTCTATGCAATTATTCAGTTATTTTGACTGAAGCATTTATCATCGAGTTTTAGTCTGAATGTGATTCGCAAACGCATTTCGGTTATTAAGTGAAATCTCTTGTCCAGCATCTTTCTACTTATCCAAGTATTTTGTTTCTTTTCAGCAAATCAAGAGAATAAATATATCGCGTTATGCCAAGAGTCTGAGGAAAACACATCTTACTAAAACAAGTCTCGCTTTTATGATCACCGAGAGTCAATGGCGTAATAGCTTAAGTGACTTGTCCTGTTACGCTGTTTATTTTACTTTGATCTGAAGATTCTTGGAATGAAGACAGCAGAGGGTATAAGGAGCTCAGGTCGGGTAGACAATTCCAATGGCTTTATTGCAAAAGAAGAGACATAGTTTGCTGAATTTTATCGAAATATTATGGCTCCCTGCAACTTTCTAATAAATTCGGTCGATCTTTCTGTGATTCTATTAAATAGATGGAAATATATTGCTTGAAAGGATTGTAATGATGATGAAATAAATGGTATACATTATCTGCTTTTTTGAGATGACGATTTTAAAAATATTTTAAAATTTTTTTAATTAAACAAAATGCAACCATTTCATATAAAAGATTTAAACTTTAAAATTTTTTTTAAATGTTTTAAATGTTCCACGCTCGTTTTTAAAAGGGTATTTTTTGTTGTAATTAAAATTTAAGTAATTAGTTTCAAAATTTATTGTATTAGTGAAAACAGTTTTTCTGGAAAAAATTGTTTAAAAGGGGGTTTTTAATTATTTGCTTATGAAGACAGGAGAGTATAAGGAGAGACAATTAGTAGGAGTAGACAATTCCAATAGCTTTATTGCAAAGAAGAGACATAGTTTGCTGAATTTTATCGAAATATTATGGCTCCCTGCAACTTTCTAATAAATTCGGTCGATCTTTCTGTGATTGTATTAAATAGATGGAGATATATTCCTTTAAAGGATTGTAATGATGATGAAAAAAAAAATGGTAAACATTATCTGTTTCTAAAGATGATGATTATTAAAAGTGTTTTTAACTAGAAAGAATACAGCCACTGTATATGTAAGATTTAAAATTTTTAAATGTTTTAATTGTCCCACACTAAAAGGTTTTTGGTTGTAATTAAAATTTAAGTAATTCATTTCAAAATTTATCGTAATAATCAAAAATATTTTTCTGGGAAAGAAATTGTTTAAAAATCAGGGTTCTTTTACTATTTGCTGAATTTATTTTATTGATTTATTTTACTTTGATCTGAAGAGTCTTGGAATGAAGACAGCAGAGGGTATAAGGAGCTCAGGACGGGTAGAGAATTCCAATGGCTTTTATTGCAAAGAAGAAATATAGTTTTCTGAATTTTATCGAAATATTATGGCTCCTGCAACTTTCTAATAAATTCGGTCGATCTTTCTGTGATTCTATTAAATAGATGGATATATATTCCTTGAAAGGACTGTAATGATGATGAAAAAAATGGTATACGTTATCTGTTTCTACAGATGGTGATTTTAAAAATGCTTATTAATTTTTTTTTAATTAGAAAAAATGTGATGAAAGATATAAACCTTAAAATTTTTAAAATGTTTTGTATGTTTCCCACTTTGTTTAAAAGTTTTTATGGTTGTAATTAAAATTTAAGTAATTAATTTATCCAAATATTGAAAAATGTTTTCCTGGGAAAAACTTGTTACTTATTTTTTGTTTTTGTTGCTGTGTTCAGGGTTTTTATTTTTCTCTTAAATTTTATTTGTTGAATTTTTTTTTGTGTGTGATGATTTATTCTATTTAATACAAATGGTCTACAAAATTTTTTGTCATCTTAAATCGGCACGTTTAATGTATTTACACTTTGGCAAAGATGTCTTTTCTTATTTAAATGTGATTTTTATATCGGATGATAATTATTTTTATCTCTAATTGATAATTGTTCTTATAATTTTTATTATTAAATAAATTATTATATAATAATTTTATATTTTATTGATTAACTTAATTAATATATATAATTAAATTAATTTTATCAATTATATATTTTTAGTAAGAAAACATAATTAATCTGAGTACACATATCATCTCTTTCAAATTCTGAAGAGACAGTTATTGAAAAGCGAAACAATTATATTATTAAACTTTACTTTCTCATACAGACAACCTTCTTGGACAAAAAAAATGACATTTTTAAATACTTCATTTTATTATTAAAATATTAATTTTAACCAAAAAATAATTCTATGTAAAATATTAACGTTGATCATGAGTTTATTATTAGTTTTCAGAAACTTAAAAAACAATAAATTGTTTATTATAATTTCAAAAATCCGATTCTAATGCTGTTAAATAACACATTAAAGTTGCTGTCCCAAATAAATTCGCTAAAAGTAGCATCAAAATCCAGAAGCTTAATAACTTCCTATACAAAAGCACACGGCCATCAACCCTCTAACAACTTCCATCACGTCTTTAAGCATTGTAGTTCATGGTATTTCATCAGACAGTTTTAATTTGAATTCACATTACACCCATAAATGCTTCCTCCGAAATGTAATCCCATTCGCAAAAGTATTAATGGAGTTGGAAAAACGTAGTTCTTCTTCGATTGTATTGGATCCATTACATACTTAAACGATCAGAGTAATCACTGAAAAATGAAAAATCCGTCACAATGGATTCGAATTAACTAGTAGACCCCATTTTAATCAAAATCGAACAGTAATCTTTCAAATGGATTCTAGAACTGATATTTAGCTCTGGCATAAGTCTTTAGCTCAAATACACTAGCATTAGCCTTTATAGGCCATTAGTTTATCGTTATAAATGGTAGATGGAAATGGGCATTAATAATTAACAAATTGCTATTTCAATCTTCATTGCTTACAATTTCAGTTATCCTTACCAATCCAAAAATAATATTTTTGCACGGCTCAATAGTTATTATCAACAATTTTCTTAGTTTAAAAATTTATTAGATTAACATCTGTTGATCTTTAATTAATAAATTGCTAATTTAGTCTTCATTACTTACCCTTTCAGTTATCTTTACCCATCCAAAAAGAATATTTTTGTATGGCTCAGTAGTTATTACAATAAATTATATATTAGTAGCTATAACAATATTTATATAACAATAAATATAGTTAATAGTTAGTAGTAGTTATAACAATCAATTAGTTAGTAGTTTGTAGTAGTTATAATAATATTTCTATAACAATAAATCTAATTAGTAGCTAGTAGTAGTTAAACAATAAATTATTTATTATAATTTAAAAATCCAATTCTAATGCTGTTAAAAGAACATATTAAGTTGCTGTTCCAAATAAATTCGCTGAAAGCAGCATAAAAATCCAGACATTTAATAACTTCCTATACAAAAAGCACATAGTTATCAACCCTCTAACAACTTCCATCACTTCTTTAAGCATTGTAGCTAATGGTATACCATTAGATAGTTTTAATGTGAATTCACATTACACCCATAAATGCTTCCTCTGAAATGTAATCCCATTCGCAAAAATATTAATGGAGTTGAAAAAACGTAGTTCTTCTTCGATTGTATCGAATCCATTACATCCTTAAGCGCTCAGAGTAATCACTGAAAAATGAAAAATCCGTCACAATGCATTCGAATTAACTAGTAGACCCCCTTTTAATGAAAATCGAACAGTAATCTTTCAAATGGATTTTATAGCTTATATTTAGCACTGACATAAATCTTTAGATGGAATACACTAGTATCAGACTTTATATGTCATTGGTTTATCATTATAAATGGTAGATTAAAATGGGAATAAATAATTAATAAATTTCTATTTCAGTCTTCATTGCTTATCCTTTCAGTTATCCTTACCCATCTAAAAAGAATATTTTTGTATGGCTCACTAGTTTTAACAATAAATTATATATTAGTAGTTATAAAAATATGTATATAACAATAAATATAGTTAAAAGATAGTAATAGTTATAACAATAATTATATAACAATAAATTATTTATTATAATTTCAAAAAACCAATTTTAATGTTGTTAAATAACATATTAAGTTTCTATTCCAAATAAATTCTCTGAAGGCAGCATCAAAATCCAGAAGCTTAAAAACTTCCTGTGCAAAAAGCACGCTGTTGTCAAACCTCTAATAACTTCCATCACGTCTTTAAGCATTGTAGCTAATGGTATATCGTATATTAATTGTGATCAAGAGTTTATTTTTAGTTTTTAGAAACTTAAAAACAATAAATTATTTATTATAATTTCAAAATCCATTTCTAATGCTGTTAAATAACATATTAAGTTTCTGTTCCAAATAAATTCACTAAAGACAGAATAAAAATCTAGAAGCTTAATAACTTCCTATACATGGCCATCAACCCTCTGACAACTTCCATCATGTCTTTAAGTATTGTAGCTAATAGTATTTCATCAGACAGTTTTAATTTGAATTCACATTACACCCATAAACGCTTCCTCGAAATGTAATCCCATTCGTAAAAGTATTAGTGGAGTTGGAAAACGTAGTTCTTCAATTGCATTGAATCCATTACATACTTAAACGTTCAGAGTAATCACTGAAAAATGGAAAAACTGTCACAATGGAATGGAATTAACTAGTAGTCCCCATTTTAATCAAAATCGAACAGCAATCTTTCAAATAATTTCTAGAACTGATATTTAGCTCTGACATAAGTATTTAGCTCGAATAGACCAGTATTATTCTTTTATATGCCATTGGTTTATCATTATAAATGGTAAATGGACATGAGCATAAATAATTAGTAAAGTGTTATTTCAATCTTTATTGATTACCTTTTGCGTTATCTTTACCTGCCCAAAAAGAATATTTTTGTATGGCTCAGTAGTTATAACAATAAATTATATATTAGTAATTATAGCAATAATTAGGAAGTTGTTAAGATTCTGGATTTTTATACTGACTTTAGGGAATTTATTTGGAACAGCAACTTAATATGTTATTTAACAGCATTAAAATTGGAATTTGAAATTATAATACATAATTTATTGTCATATAGTTATTGTTATAACTACTATTACTACTAACTATATTTATTGTTATATAAATAACATGCTATCTATTGAATATTCTTGGAATTTCATTATTCGAAAATTCACTCCAGTACTTAGTGAGGCTGAATTTTGGGTTCAGAAAGAAATGTAATGAAAAAGAAAGTATATATTCTTCAGGTATACATTCTGTAATGCTATTCTTCAGTACATTCTGTAATGCTATTCTGTAATGGTATTCTTCAGATATACATTCGGTATTAGTATTCTTCAGGTATACATTCTGTAATGCTATTCTTCAGGTATACATTATGTAATGTTATTCTGTAATGGTATTCTTCAGGTATACATTCTGTAATGCTATTATTCAGGTATACATTATGTAATGTTAATTCTTCAGGTATACATTATGTAATGTTATTCTGTATTGGTATTCTTAGGTATACATTCTGCAATGCTATTCTGTAATGGTGTTCTTCAGGTATACATTCAAAATCTGATTCATTCTATGCTACGACATAGAAGCTCTAATAGTAATGTTTGACGATTTCACCAAACTCCGATTTTTTTGGTATGCAAGACTCTTATTTGCTCTGTGAATTTAATCCTTACTCGACAATTCGCTTATGGTACATCAATTCGCAATTCATCCAAACATTGGGTACACTTAGAATCAATCTATAATGATATTCGTCAAGTACAAATCAAAATCTATTTTATTCTATATTACAACGTGTATAAGTTCTAATAGCAATGTTTGACGATTTCACCAAACGTAGATTTTGGTATGCAATATTGTTTTCTCTCTGAGAATTTAATCCTTACTGGGGAATTCTCTTATGCCACATCTAATTCACAATACAGCCGAGCATTGGGTACAAATAAAATCAATCTGTAATGCTATTCGTCAAATATAAAATCAAAAATCTATTTCATTCTATATTACAACGTGTATAAGCTCTAATAGCAACGCTTAATGATTTCACCAATCGCCAATTTTTGGCATTTAATATTATTTTTGCTCTGTGAATATAATCCTTACTCTTGGTGTTCGTTTAGTACCCGATAAGACTGAAGTATGAGTACAATTAGAAAAATTCTGTGATGCTATTCTTAAAATGTACATTTAAAATGTTTCATTCTGTACCACGACATGTTGAAGCTTTAATAGAAACAAATGGTAGTTTCACAAAACACTAATTTTGATATGTGATATTTCGTGATATTTGTATGGGGATCGGTCGATTTGCTGTATAAAATTATTCCTACCCTGCAATTCGCTTTCTCGATGCTTAACGGCTATTCAATTATAACAAAATTCAATATAACAAAATAATAATCAACATAATTTTTTCAAATATAAAAAATAATTAAAAATATAAAAATAAGGAAATTAGAAATATGAAAAGATTCTTTCTTTAATAATAGTTTTAACTTTCACCTCTCAATAATTTCTTACTTTAAAATTTAATATTTTCAAAATTTAAAATTTATTATTTTCAAATTATCTAATTGTTTTAAAAACACTGACTTAGGTTTAATTGGGTCATCTACTAATCAAAAGGGCCACGCTCAATCTACGATTTTAAAATGCGTTGATGAAACCTTCAATGAAAAAAAATATCATTCACATCGATAAGCTTTGATTACATAAAAGTATAGTCAATCGACTTTATTTAAATGAACTTGACTTTAGATTAGTTGAGTAATTTGAGTAATTAATTATGAGTAATTTGTTTTACAAATATTATTACTAATATTACAAGTTGTTTTACGAGTATTATGAGTAATTTGTTTTACGAATATTATTACTAATATTACAAGTTGTTTTACGAGTATTATGAGTAATTTGTTTTACGAATATTATTACTAATATTACAAGTTGTTTTACGAGTATTATGAGTAATTTGTTTTACGAATACTATTACAAATATTACAAGTTATTTTACAGTATTATTAGAAAGTTATTTTACGAGTATTATTAGAAAGTTGTTTTACGAGTATTATTAGAAAGTTGTTTTACGAGTATTATTAGAAAGTTGCTTTACGAGTATTATTAGAAAGTTGTTTTACGAGTATTATTAGAAAGTTGCTTTTTATTATTGGAAAGTTGTTTTTTACGAGTATTATTAGAAAGTTGCTTTACGAGTATTATTAGAAAGTTGTTTTTACGAATAGTAAAAATTTTATATAAAAATATACATCGTTCATTCATACACCAATTCATTTTTTAATGATATATTCAATACTTCCCACCACGAGAACTATCTAGTGCCTTTTGATGAACAGTTTTCGATTCTTAAAATGCTCAGCATTCAGTGAATTTTCTGAAAGAAACGTTTCACAGCATCTCAGAGGTCATTAGCTTAAAGCTGCAAAGTTCTAGTTAAATGTCAAGCACAGCATAAGTACATACGATACATTTCTTGGGAAGGGGGTGAAATAAAAGCGCGACATACTTTTCTGGGTGTGAATTTTTATTCCAGACATCCCTTTTGTTCGTAACACTGTCTTACAAGGGCAGAGAAGAGAAAAAAAAAGGAGAAAAATAAATAGCTTATTTCTCCAGCTCCGCCGAATTTTAACTTCCTCCCTCATCCATCATAGAATCTCGGTCTTTATGTGTCACTCTTCACGGGGGCAGGGCAGCCCCCTCGGAATGATGATGGAGAGTGGGAGCTGCTATTTAACGCCAAAAATCTTCAACACATAAATTCCAAGTCGGTTCCTGGTGGAGCGATCTCATGTACTGGAGCAGAAGTGAAAAAATGAAAAATAAGATAACTTTGAAACGTAAAGTTATTTCTTTTGAATCCTTGTCCATTTAGATGGCATCTGTATATGTCGGTTCTTTTTCCAACCACAAACAGAGGGAGGTTTTGTTACCATGGCAACGAGGCTAGGAACTCCAAGAGCATCCGATACCGTTTTTCATTTTTTTCTCTTTAAGACCCCCACACTTTTCTTAAAGAGAGAAAAGATTGTCCATTCAACTTTGAATCCTCTGAGGCGGAGGATTTAAAAGTAAACTCTTTTCCCAAAACATTCTCACCGGCTGTTCTACTTAAAAGTATCTCTTAGAATCATTTGATGGGTATCACGCATTTTTAGTGAGAAAAACCGCAAAAATTCAATTTTCGGCCTCTGCCTGCTCGCTTTCTCACACAGATAAGAGTACTTTTATAAGGAGTGAACTAGAGAACTAATTGCAACTTCAATTCAGCCAACCGGCATGATTTAGTGGTTTTATAAGAGAAACTAATAGATAAATACGTTCCTGATTTTTTATTATTTTGAAATGGTTTTAAAACCTTTATATAAAAATTTCTAAACTTGTAATTCTAAAATTTGAGTTTAGAATGAATGTTTTGCTCGTCTATATGGCAAAATTTTCACTTTTATGTTGATATTTTGCATGGTATTTATAAATTCAAATGTAATACAGAATTTAGTGATTTATTAATATATTAACGATCAGAAATCTTCGATGAAGTAATTAAGATAAGTTGGAAAATACAGTTAGTAATGCTATCGGTGAATAAGAACACAAAATAAGAGTACTTTGGTAAAAACTAGTGAACTAATTGCAACTTCAGTTCGCCAACCGGCATGATTTAGCGGTTTTATAAGAGGAAACTATTAGACAAATACGTTTCTGATTTTTATGATTTTGAAATGGTTTTAAAAACTTTATATAAAAATTTCTAAACTTGTAATTTAAAAATTTGAGTTTTAGAATGAATGTTTTTCTCATCTATATGGCAAAATTTTCACTTTTATGCTGATATTTATTTATTGAATTCAAATGTAGTACAGAATTTAGTGATTTATTAATAGATATTAAGTATCAGAAATCTTCAATGAAGTAATTAAAATAAGTTGGAAAATATCGTTAGTAATACTATCGGAGAATAAGAACACACATAAGACTACTTTATAAGGAGTGAACTACAGAGTCGATTGAACATTTGAGAGTCGAACTTTTGAGTCGATAGAAGAGATTCAACGTGAATCGCCTCACACTTTTGAAGGCCACCTCTGCCGATGACTTTTTAGCATGCATTGAGGATTGGAAAAAAGTTGGCATAAGTGCATTGTGTCCGGAGCGGATTACTTTGAAGGCGATGAAATAAATTTGAAAGAATAAATAAAAAGAGTTTTTGAAAAAAAAATAATAATTGATCTTATTTTTGGGCACAGTAGTATGCTACGGACGCGAGTAACTCCACTTCCGCAACGCTCTACGATCATATTAGACTGGGAGCTACGGTTTAAAGTGGATTCGAACCACTACAAACATCCATGGCACCGCCAGAGCTAGCCATTCGACTATCAGGCCCGTTAGTAATACTATAGGAGATATAATTTTTAAAATTTATAAGACACATATGTAAAAATTTTGGCCTGCTTCAAACAATTGATTTATGTCTTTTAATTTTGCATTTTTGTAGAGATTCAATAAAAATATTCAGTATTAGATACAGATCTTGGCTATAAAATCGAATCAGTCTTGTTGAAGTTTCAAGTATTTAACTGATTAAAATGTTTTTTGCAAGCACTATTGAGACTCTGTCATGCAGCTAATTGTGCCCTCTCACTTCTTATAACAAACTAGAATTTCCATTATAAAAAAAAAAATTTCTATAGCTTATGATGTGAAACTTTTATTTTCTTCTTTTAAATGCACTGTTTTTCTTGTGCTAAATATCAGGGTACCAATAAAATGGGCACTTTCAAATGATGCCATAAAGGGACTTTATTAGCAACATTCGCTTGCTAAACGAAATGAGTTGTTAAATTCACTCTGATGATAAAATATTTATAAATTGCTTACACACACTTTTAGATTGAAACAACTTACAAAAACATTTTGTTTATAAATTATCGAAAAAAAGTTAAGAACGTAAGATTGTTGTTAGTAATCCCCCAGGTGCAGGAAAACCTACACCAGGTCCAATAGACCCCATCGCAGGCGACTGGCCCCTGTCTAAGGGTAATATACAGCTTCACTTTAGCGAGGAACCACGAGGGCTGAAGACTGACTAAACTTCAAGACAACGCTCTAGGATCATACTAGATCGGGAAGTACGGTTTAAAGTGGATTCCGAACCACTACAAACATCTATGGCACCGCAGGCACTTCACCCCGAAACTTGTTGCACCTTGCACCAGAGAGCTAGACACTCGGCCATTCAGGCCCATATAAAATTAGAAATACTTTTGTTTCTTATCCCACTTGGTAGACATCATCATCTACATAGACCAAGTCCAATAAACTGTGGGGTTTCATAGAATGAGGGAAAGGAGGAGGGGGAAGCTTCTGTTGTTAGAAATACTAGATATTAAATATTAAATTTCTTAATTCATTTGGACAGAAAATTTTGTTCTCAGTAAAAATAAACGGTGAAATTTGTTTTAGATAAAAACTTTAGAAATGTAATAGGTATATACCTATAATATTTAAAATTAACTTTAAAAACATAGGACCCACTAGTCAATAATGGACTATTTCTGCCAAAGCTCTAGCAGAAACTTTAATCGGAGGTAGAATGATACACTGATTTATAAATGGAGTAATATGTGGCATTGTAATTTGTAATCTAATAAATTTTTGAATTAGGAAATTTGAATTTATTTATACAAAAATTCAATCAGTTGTCTATTAAAATATTTCTTTGTGGTTACTTAAATTTATAGCATATTTTGTTGAAAAATAACTACTGAGCCATATAAAAATATTCTTTTTGGATGGGTAAGGATAACTGAAAAGGTAAGCACTGAAGATTAAAATAGCAATTAATTAATTAACGGTCAACAGATATTAATTTAATAAGCAATTTGCGGCAAACAGAGATTAATCTAATAAATTTTTGAATTAAGAAAATTGTTGATAATAACTACTGAGCCACACAAAAATATTACTTTTGGATGGGTAAGGAAAACTGAAAGTGCAAGCAATGAAGACTGAAACAGCAATTTATTAATTATTAATGCCCATTTCCATCTACTATTTATAATTATAAACCAATGGCATATAAGGGCTAATACTAGTGTATTCGAGCTAAAGATTTATGTCAGAGATAAATATCAGCTATAGAATCCATTTGAAAGATTGCTGTTCGATTTTGATTAAAATGGGGGTCTACTAGTAAATTCGAATCCATTGTGACAGATATTTCATTTTTCAGTGATTACTCAGAGCGTTTAAGTATGTAATGGAACCAATACAATCGAAGAAGAACTACGTTTTTCCAACTCCATTAATACTTTTGCGAATGGGATTACATTTCGGAGGAAGCATTTATGGGTGTAATATGAATTCAAATTAAAACTGTCTAATGATATACCATTAGCTACAATGCTTAAAGACAAGATCGAAGTTGTTAGAGGATTGAAAGCCGTGTGCTTTTGTATAACAGCTGGGCTGAAAAAGTTCCTAGGCTGACACATAGATGGTGCTACTAGTATTAAATTCATATGATTTTTAGTTAGCCCTAACCTTCAAAAGACACGTGTATAAATTTAACAGCTGTTGCACAATTAGTATGTGAGTTATAGCATTTTTAGTGTTCATCACGTGCAGTCCACTCGGATGACTGTCGATTGGACTCCGGTGTGAAATGATGGAGCCATATTTCATCCATTGTCACATATCGACGCAAAATTCGGACTTATTACGATTGAACAGCTCCAAACACTGCGTAGAATCATCAAATCGTTGTTGTTTTTGGTCGATTGTGAGCTCGCACGTCACCCACTTTGAACAGAGTTTTCGCATATCCAAATATTCATTCACGATATGTCCAACGCGTTCCTTTGATATCTGTAGGGTCTCAGCTATCTCAATCAACTTCACTTTACGGTTATCAGAAATTATTTTGTGGACTTTTTTTGATGTTTTCGTCGGTAACAGCCTCTTTGGGGCGTCCACTGCGTGCATCGTACTCGGTGCTCATTTCGCCTCGTTTAAATTTAGCAAACCACTTCTCTACGTTTGATTTGCCTGGTGCAAAGCCCGAATAATGTTTATCAAGCCAAGCCTTGGCTTCAATAGTATTTTTTCGTCAAAAAGCAATGCTTTATTAACACACGAAATTCCTTTTTATCCATTTTCAAACTAACAAAAGTTGCTTCACTAAAAATGCTATAACTCACATACTAATAGTGCAACAGTTGTCAAATTTATGCAAGTGTCTTTTTTGAAGGTTATGGCTAACTAAAAATCATATGGATTTAACACTAGTAGCGCCATCTATGTGCCAGCCTATGAACTTTTCAGCCCACATATTATTGTGAATAGACTCTCCAAGGAAGAAGTAGCATGAATATTTGAAACGCTTACCAGAGTCAATTAATTTCACACTATATTTAACGTTTCTTTTCAGCAATCTATTTATTCAACTAGTAATGCCTTTCAGATAATGCTGTTATCAAAATTGTTTGAATATTTCTTTGAACGGTATATTTCATTTTCTCTATTGTTCATTTTCAGTAATATTCAGTTTCAATCAAACTCACCCTGAAATTCTAATCAATTTTATTTCAGACACTTCTTCCCATACATTTAGTTTTGTTTTATTTAATATAATTTCTCTAAGGTACTTCAATTTTCGCAAACGTGCATGTATCTTCTTTTAAATAACCTTAACTTATATTGCTTGAATATTCCCTTTTCTATGTTCTTTTTTTCAGCAATAATCAGTTTCACTCGAATACAACCTGAAATGTTAGTTATTATTCTGGGTTTTCTCGTTTTTAATTTTCAGAGCACAGAAAAAGCATCCATATTCACAAATATTTATAATAAGAAAAAAGTTATTCCTTTATTTTTTTCGATAATCAGTTCGAAATTTTAAAAAATAACCGTCCCCAACATAAAAAACGGGCTGTGTTCCTCCCTCCTCCTCAAATTAACATACACACGAGCCTCTGGGTTATTAGATACAGCCAGTTATAAGAAAATCTCGAAGGGAACTATTTTTGATGAAAATCCAGATATTCCTGCATAAAATATTAATATAATTATTTCCTGCAAAGAAATTTTCTGTCAGGACTATGTTGAAATTTTTCTCAAACTATGAAAACAGCTTACGGCATAAAAGTTAATTTCTTTTCGTACAAAATAACCACTGGAAAAAAAGTAGTTATTTCAGTTATTTTTAATTTTGTCCTAAAAATAAAATGTAAGTCATCTTTGCGAATATTTTCTTCTGACTTATTTGCCTGATTTCAGAGATAAATTTCGAAAGTTTTAAGTTTTAAGTTTTTTATTTTCTAAAGAATAATAAAACAGAACTGGTAACATGCAGTGTCAACATATTCAACATATGCTGACAACATATAAGTGGCAACATATTCAACATATACTGACAATATATAAGTGGCAACCTATTCGACATATACTGACAACATATAAGTGGCAACATATTCAACATATACTGACAACATATAAGTGGCAACATATTCGACATATACTGAATATATATATTTGACATAGTAGTTTAGTATATACAGCATATACTGAACATATAAGCGGCAATATATTCAACATATAGTGTCAACATATTCAACATATACTGATAACATATAGTGGCAACATATTCAACATATACTGACAACATGTAGTGGCAGCATATTCAATATATACTGATAACATATAGTGGCAACATATACTGAAACATATAGTGGTAACATATTCAACATATACTGACAACATATTTTATATTTTTAGCATCATCTCAAGTTTTGAAATGCTTCTCCGATTGCATCATAACATCCCTTTGCCTGAATTATTTCTACCTATACCTTTCTTGAACAATTTGTATCTTTTAATTTCTCTTATTTTATATATATTTAACTTTATAATTTTGTATTTTTTTTATTTTAATTATTTCCATGTATTTACAGGGTTTTTTTTGTTCTATTTATGAGTTTTAACATAGTAAAACAATAGTTTTTATATCATCCTCATCATTTAAATTTGCATAGGTTGCATATCCTAAAAATACCGATGAAATATGTACATAAAATATATCCTAAAAAACCGGGGAAATATACTGGTATGTATGCATTTTAATCATATTAAAAGAACACTGTGTAGTTATTACTATAATTCTCTAGAACATTTCTTATCTTTTAATGCAGCCCGCTTAATTTATTAAAGTAATCAATAGAGGTTAAGTTAAAGTTATGAATAATAAAAGCGTATACTGACGGCATAATAATTCAAATATACTGAACATATTCAACGTATACTGACAACATACTTTATATTTTTTAGCATCATCTCAAGTTTTTGAAATGCTTCTCCGATTGCATCCTAACATCCATTTTCCTGAATTATTTCTACCTATATCTTTCTTGAACAATTTGTATCGTTTTATTTCTCTTATTTTATATATCTTATATTTAATTTTATAATTTTGTATTTTCTTTTATTTTAATTATTTCTAAGTATTTTCATGCATTTAGTGTTGTTTGTTGTATTTTAGGAGTTTTAACATATTAATACAATAGTTTTTATATCGTCCTCATCATTTAAATTTGCATAGGTTGCATAGCATAAAATATTACTACAATATGGCATACTATTGCATAGCCTAAAATACTACTACAATACGGCATACTATTCCATAGCCTAAAATACCTGAAATACAATGCTGTAATACATGGTGAAATATGCAGATAAAATGGGACCTAAAATACCTGGGAAATATGTAGAAAAATACATCCTAAAATACTGGGGGAAATATAAAATGTAGGCATTTTAATCATATTAAAAAGAGTGTATAGTTATTAATATAACTCTCAATATAATATATAATTAAAAATATAAGAAATATATAAGAAATAAAAAATAATATAAGAAATATTATATTTCATTATAATATTTCTTATATATTTTTTATGTAACCCCTAATTTATTAAAATAATCAAAGAGAGAGAAAAGCTTTTTTTTAATGAATTCTGGACTTATTTCTTTTTAAAAACGAAAATATTCCATATGAAAGCTACTTATATGGACTATCTAGTAACTAAAAATAAAACATTAAATGACTAGCTTATTCCTATTTATATAATATTGCACAGTTTTCGAACAAACATTTTATTCTCTCCATTGCAGAACAAGCGTATCTTTTTTTCTATGATACATCTCGAAGTATAACAGAAACTTTATGAAATAAACAAAGCTCTGATAGCGAACTTCTAAATTTCAATCGTTACAATCCACTTTTTCAGACTTATTTAACACCCAAAAATCTTTTGTAAAATCCCCCTTTATGGAGCTTTTTTTGCCTGGGGAGCTCAACTAGTTATTGATCTATGTCATTCCATATATTTTTTTTTTTTTTCATATTTGCCCTAAAGTGTTCCCATTAAACTGCTTCTCCCTTCTCACTAAGACTACTTCATTTCCGAAAGAAAAAAATTCAGTTCATCCAAGCGATTGCTCTTTTTCCTCAATTTATTGTGTATTGATATCAAAAGATGACATGCATTATTTCAAATATCAAAGAAGTCGTTTTCAGTTTCTGACGAGAACTTTTAAATTTTCACAATAAAAGTTGCTTGTAAAAGTTAGTTGAACGTAGTGACGAAACTTTTTGCTACTATTCTTCTATTTCGGAAAAATAAAAGGAAATTATCTATTTATTATCTTAAAAACACATTCTATCATTGCAAAAATATAATTTTTTGTAAAAAACATACTTATATGTCCCTAAATGACGTTATAAAATATATTCGATATGCCTAGAGTAATATTATTTATGTTTTTCCCTCAATTTATTGTTTATTGATTTCAAAAGATGACATGCATTCTTTCAAACATTAAAAAGTCATTTTTAGTTTCTTACGAGAACTTTTAAAAATTTTACAATAAAAGTTGTCGGTAAAAGTTAGTTGAACGTAGTGACGAAACTTCCTGCCCTTATTTCCTAAAAATAAAAGGGAAATTATCTATGTATTATCTTAACAACGCCTTCTACCATTGCAAAAATATAATTTTTATAAACATACTCATGTTCGTAAATTCCGTCATAAAATATATTTGATATGCCTAGAGAAATATTATCTATGTTTTTCCTCAATTTATTGTGCTTTAATATCAAAAGATGGCATGCATTATTTCAAATATCAAAGAAATCGTTTTCAGTTTCTTACGAGAATTTGTTAAATTTTTACAATAAAAGTTAGTTGAACGTAGTGACAAAATTTCTTGGCCCTGTTTTAGGAAAGATAAAAGGGAAATTATGTATTTATTATCTTAAAAACGCCTTTAATCATTGCAAAAATATAATTTTTTTGAAAGCATACTCATTTTTGAAAGAAAAAATTTTAGTTCAACCGAGCGATTGCACTTTTTTCTCACTTTTTGTGAACTGATTTCAAAAAGATGATATGCATTATTTCAGATATCAAAGAAATCGTTTTCAGTTTCTTACGAGAGTTTTTAAAATTTTTACAATAAAAATTAGTTGAACGTAGTGACAAAACTTCTGCCCCTGTTTCTCGAAAATAAAGGGGGAATTACCTATTTATTATCTTAAAAAGCCTACTATCGTTGCAAAAATATAATTTTTTAACATCATACTCATATGTCCGTAAATGAAGTCATAAAATACATTGGATATGTCTAGAGTAATATTATCTATGTTTTTCCTCTATTTATTCTGTATTGATATCAAAAAATGGCATGCATTATTTCAAATATCAAAGAAGTCATTTTCAGTTTCTTACGGGAACTTTTAAAAATTTTTACAATAACAGTTGTCTGTAAAAGTTAGTTGAACGTAGTGACGAAACTTCTTGCCCCTATTTTCTCAAAAATAAAAAGGGAAATTATCTATTTATTATCCTAAAAACATCTTCTATCATTGCAAAAAAAAAAATTTTTGAAAACATACACATATATCCATAAATGACATCATAAAACATATTTGAATATGTCTAGAGTAATATTATCTATGTTTTTTTTTGAAAAATAAAGCAATATGAAGTTTTGAAAGTCCCAGGTGGCAACAAAAATATTCTGCCATTATTATTATTATTATAATTCTTTTGTAAAAACATGTATTAAAAATTCTTATGTTTAATTAATAAAATGTACAGTTTTGTACTTTTGTATAACTTGTGGATTTAAAAATCTTTGAGTTTTGACTCATGGGTTATTGTAAAAAAAAAAAAAAAATTTAAAAATTTTCTGCTCTTCAAAGTTCAAAATTCTTTGCAATAAATTCTTTTTAGACATAAAATAAATTCTTGAACACACAAATAGCAAAATTATGTTCAAAAGTTTTTCTTTTGTTATGTCATAAACTCAGTTAAATATGCAATTACATTTACTAATACTACTTTACTTCAAACAAATTAAAAATATCATTAGAAAAAAATAGCCTTTTTTTTATTTTTCATCGAACTAATGTTTTTAAAATTCCTATCTATCAACAAATAAATTTGAAACGGAATTTATTTCATTTCAATAATTAAGTCATCTATCACAGACTTATTAGGTATTTTCATTACATAAATAGAATATCTTAAAATGGAACTTTAAAAAAAAAATAATAAGCATTCGCATTTTAGGAATATCTGTGTTCTTTTAAGGTGATAATTACAACAGTAATTAAAAAAATGAATTTTTTCTTGACTGTAAAAAAACAAGTCTGCGAAGTTTCAGTTTTACGTTAAAAATGTTTCGTAAACTTCTTTTGAATAAATTTTTTTAAGCATTTTTTTTCCTTTATGTAATATTTGAATAGTTTTATTTTTAAATACATTTTTTTTTTTTTTACAAAAGTTGTTACTTTTCCCAGGAAACTTTTTTCTTGCAACTTCTTTGAGATTTTTAAGAACATAAATATGTTTTTAAATGATATTCTCTTATCCTTCAGACTTAATATGCATACAAAACATCGGGGGAGATTTAATCCACGCTCTTTTATTTTTTACTCTTAACTGTGCTTTATTTTTCAGGAGAAAATAAACTAGTACCATTTCCATAGAAATGTTGTCTATAGTGTGCATCTTTTCCCCCAATCTTCTGCCTTTTTCTTTTTTTAGAATTGAGTCTTATTTTGATCATTAACCTAGTTTGAAATGCATAAATTTATTTTCAAATACTAAACTTCATTTTGTAACGATATATTTTGTCTGAAATACATTATTTTTATTTCTGACAGCATATTTAATTATTTGAAAACAATGTAATGAGAGTAAAAATATTAAAATTTCCATTGAACTATTAAGTCCAACTATTATTACGTCCAGCTAGCAAATCATCAATCAAAGATGCCATGATTTGCTAGTTGCACTCTGAACTGAAGTAGCTCAATTCGGAAACTAAACTGAAATTAAAGTTCCTGTGTCTAAACCGGTATAGGCACCTTAATTCTGTAGGTTGTTTGAATACCTGCATGCCGTTATGGTGATGTTCGCTCTAAATTGCAGTGGCACAAGTTGGTCCACTAAAGTGGTTGATCCACAAGTTGATTCATTGAAGTGATTGATCCACAAGTTGATTCATTGAAGTGGTTGATCCATAAGTTGATCCACAAGAAGATCCACTGAAATCTCAATGTTAAATGGTCAACAAATTCAGAAGGCTCATGGGTCGATTCGTAGAAGTCTAAATATCATCGTATTAGAGAAAGGAACTTAGTCCTTCTCTATTATGCAAATTCCTACAAAAAATTAAATATTTGAAAACAATATAATGAGATTAAAAATATTACAGTTAAAAAAAGTATTAAAATTTCTGATTTTGGCCTAAAGACGCAATGATTTGCTAGTTGGAATTCTGAACTGAAGTTGTTCAATTCAGAAAGCCAACTGAAATTAAAGTTCCTTCGTCTAAAACTGGTGCAGGCTCCTTAACTCTGTAGGAATATCCTGTATACCGTTATGGAGACGTTAGCTCTAAATTGCAGTAGCACAACTTGATCCACTGAAGTCTCAATGAAAAATGGTCAAAAGTCAGAAGGCTCATGGGTCGATTCGTAGAAGTCTAAATATCCTCGTATTAGAGAAAGGAATCGTTTTTCTAATTTCTTATGTCACTCTCTATTATGCATATTCCCTACGAAAAAAGTGTGTAAACATTATGCAGAAAAGTAATTACATTTTCATAGCCATTCGTGTTTACTTAAAATCCCGTTATTTTATGGCTTGTTTCGATTTAAAAACAATCTTTATCTCAAGACGTGATTAGTTCTGTCATTTCTATCGTATCGGCTTGATTTTTTAGTTTGAATTTTTTCTTTAAAATTAGGTTTCTACATCACTTAACACGTTAAAAAATTATCTATTTACTAAATCTCTTATACATTATGTATTAATATATAAAAATGCATACATCCACAGAAAAAAATAAATATTTAAGAAACTTCAAAATTCTTTAAATTTTAAGATTTAAAGAATTATTTTTAAATGAATAAACACCAATCAGTATTAAGTATCAGCTCAATAATAATTAAAAACGATCAACAAAAATTGCTCAACATAAGCATAAATGAAAACATATTAACATTGTTTTAATAAATTGAGTACATTGAATTGTCACTTCTTATTTAGTTATGGTCATTTCTTAATATATTTGTGGCAAAATCTGATTATTCCTCGAAATTGCATTGTTAAAACCTCCTGGACCACATTTTTAGGTAGCTCAAATCTTTGATATAATTAATTTGGATAGCCTAAGTCTTTTTTATTTAATTAATTTATTTAATTAATTTAGATAGTGTTAGTTTTTGATTTTTGCATAGCTTAAGTCTTTAGTTGCTTTTTTTTTCTCTTACGTTCTTTTTCCCCTTTTTTTAGAAATTAATCAAGTGTCAGTCAACAAGTTTACCTTCATTTGGGATTTGCTAATTTTAATCAATTATCAGCCATGAATAAAATCAGATCGAAATCCACCCGAGCTGAGCTCGTTCTGGTGTTCATATGCATAATTTTAACTGTAAAGACCATCTCGTCTCCTTACAGCCAAATGTACTTGCCCGGAATCGAACTCGCTCATGCATCTTTCTGCATAGATATTAATGTTTCTAATAGATATTGTTTATGGCCATAGTTCCAAAAGTTCATAAATAATTAATTGCAGTTTTCCTGCATTTTCAAAAAAATTTTCATAAATTTGCTAATTTTTAATAGTACTTTTTGGCTCTAATAAGTACAAATCAAATAAATGATAACATAGGACTTTATATTTTACGGATTATTTCTTATTAAATAATTTCCTCAACAGAAGACCATAATAATATAAGTATTATTTATCTTCGTACTTAGCTTTTTGTGCGTTTTAACTTTCAAAATTATAACCTTTTAAATGTTAATCAGTTAAGTAAAGCAACTTGTATAATATATTTTTAATTTCTTATAAATATATCTATGTTATAAATTTTAGCGTACTGTTACCTTTAAAAAAGCACATAAACTTCTTATTCTGTACTCCCTTTAAAAAATAAGCAACTGCTAAAAGAGAAATTAATGTCTGTTTTGGAAAGTTATTGCCGGTAGAAATTATGAGGGAAGTAAAAATTATAGTTGTGCTAGGAGAAAGAAAGATATGCTCTAATTAAGCAAGATAACTGTGTTTAGAATAAATCTAATGGCAAATTATTCTGAATTAGTGTACTGATTAGGAAGTTGAATAATAACCATATAATCTTCTATTTATTTCCGTGTAACACATTCTGTGCCTATTGAGTGCAAAAAAGTAATTGTTCTTGTGTATTTCACAGTTGTAATAAATCGTCAGTGTTAATGCTTTTTAATATTTTATCTCTTATAATTCTTCACTCAGTGCTCTTTCCTTGTTGGCTATATTTGTATACTTCTATCATAATAGATCAGTTTCATAATTATTTCTTTCTGCACAAACTTCATTAAGCTTAAGACATTATCTTTAGCATTAAGTATCACTAAATTTACAGCATAATCCTTAACTTGACGTATTTTCTCTTTTCAGGTAATTAAAAAACAATAAAGGCTTATCCATTTTTTACATATAAGGATAAATTATTAAATAAATTTTATAATTTAATTGTTTAAATTTTATTGTTTTTGAAAATATGGTGTTTTACAGTGGAAAAAAATTTATTTCTGTTATATACTACTGTGTCCAAAAGTAAGACCAATTTTCAATTTAAAAATTCCCGGGGCTTATGGAATTTAAATTTTTTTTCTTTTTAGATTGCTGGCACTGTCCTTGACATCTATGTGAAATTTGACGTCAAAATATTCATTAGTGTTTCAATTACGCTTGCCTTTGTGAAACGCTAAAACTGATTCCTGCGAGTTTTGAAATGTCTGAATCAATTCAGCAAAGAATTTACATTAAATTTTGTTTGCGGAAACGTATAGAAGGGTGCAGAAGGTATTCGGTGAGCATTCCTATATCGGAAAGAAATGTTTAGAAGTGGTATAAACAGTGTGGTATAAACGCGTGGTATAAACGCGTTGAAGACAAAGAGCCCTCTATTCGACCTTCAACCTCAACCGACGAAGCTCCCGTCCAAAAATGAAAGATTTGGTGCTTGCAAACCATCGATTTACAATTAGAGACCTTGCTGATGATGTTGGAATTTCAAAAGGATCCGTCAATTTCATTTCGGGCCTCAAACGCGTCAAATCTCAATTGGTACCGAAAACACTGAATGCGCCAGCTCACATTACATTGATTCTTCGTGAATTTTTCGCCAAAAATGAAATCCATATCGTTCCACAAGCACCATATTCACACCGTGCGACTTCTGGCTATTCCCTAAACTCAAAAGACCACTCCGGGGACACCGTTTTGAGTTGATTGAAGAGATTCAACATGAATCGACGCACTCTTTCAAGACCATCCCTGTCGATGACTTTTTAGCATACATTGAGGAATGGAAAAAAGTCGTCATAAGTTCATTGTGTCCGGAGGGGATTACTTTGAAAGCGATGAAATAATTTTGGAAGAATAAATAAAGAGTTTTCGAAAAAAAAATAATTGGCCTTACTTACTTGAGCACAGTAGTAAATTTAAGAAGAAAATAACCATAGATTTAATGATTTGTTTAATCATCTCGGTTTTAGAACTTTTGTGGGCCAATTAAATTCCCTGGAGTTTTTACCAAAATAAATTTAATTATATTTGAAAATAAAATATTAATAAATAAATGAAATTTTATTCTGGAAAACTTATAAACAGAACTTATTTTTATGTGCATTTTTTTATAAAAACCATTTCAGAGAAAATTCTAAAATATTCTAGTTCATAAAGGCCTTTTAATTAGCAGTAGTTCTTTATTTATTACATTTTAAAGAATATTTTTTTTCTTTAAAAATAAGGATCATTATTACATCACTAGCATTCATCATTAGCATCATGCTAGTCATTGTGTTTTCCCGAATTTATAAAAATTTGTGATCCTGTCGTGCTTAACTATTTAAATTAACCATTAATTAAGCTATTTAACTATTAAATTTTTTATTAAAAAATAAGTATTAAATATATTTATAGTTTTGTAAAAATTTAATAGTTAAATAGATTAATTAATAGTTAATAATAGTTTATAATTATAATTTTTATTATATATTTATTTATATACCAAAAATGTTATTTTATTTTTTTTAACAGAAAAATAAGTATTGTAGATTGCAAGAATAAATTTATAACTCATAGTATATAAGAAACAAATAAAAGAGTATGAACCAAACATGAAAATATTTGTACTAAAGCCTTTATTTCTATTAATCATCCATTTTTCAAATCAAAAAAAAAAAAACTTTTGATTTAATATTTATCAGATATAAATCTTAAAAGAAAATTTAAAATGTGAAATTTTAATAAATGAAAAATATTTCATCTTAACTTAGATGTAATTATCATATTTAGCTTGAAACTAAAGTTCTGTTAACCAAATATATTCAAAACAAAAACCAAATCAAATACATTCAGACATGATTACAAAAGAATCCATTAATCTATTTTTCTTTTCTTCTTTCACAATAGAATAAAATTACTAAATGTGACAAACATTTATAAAATTTAATTTAAAAAATATTTTGCAATATTACTTAAAAATATTTTGCAATATTTTATTGATAAATTTTAAATCCTTGAGATTATTTTACCTGCTATTAACAAACTAAGTATAGATGTATTGATGAACTATATTTAGGAACAACACTTTTTTTCTAAGCTACTGTTATTAAAATACAAATGTAATAAATGAATTATTATTATTGTAATAGGTGCTATACGCTATTACATTGCCTCAATTATTATCAATAGAATTTTGCAATATTTTATTGATAAATTTTAAATCCTCCAGATTATTTTACCTGCTATTAACAAACCAAGAATAGATGCATTGATGAGCTTTCTTTAGAAGCAAATTTTTTTTTTTTCTAAGCTACCTGTTATTAAAAGACAAATTTATTAAATGAATTATTATTGTCGTAATAGGTGCTACACGCTATCACATCAATAAAATATTGTAAAATTTTTATTGATAAATTTTAAATTCTCAAGATTATTTTACCTATTGCATTGCCTATTTACGCTATTACATTACCCTAATTATGCCTCAATTTCATTAGCATAATGTAATAAAAATAAACGTAATCCATGCATTATTATTGATGGCGAGAAACTTAAATTTTCTACCCTGATGCTTTTTTTTTTTCCAACTACCTAATAAACGGTAAAGTCTGATCTTTTTCCATTTTTACTTGGAGTTGTAGGAGAGCTAGTTTCTCTATTACTTGGACACAACAATTACAGTCGTCCAACGAGAAGCAAAAGGATAAATGCCTTCATTTGATGGGTCTCATTTCGAAATTGTTTCTATCTTCTTCTGAGATAAAGAGAAAAACTGGCAGCTAGTCGGTGGAGAGGAAAAAAATCTGTACTTGCGAATTGGGTAGGGCGACAGAGCAAGAAGATCTATCAGAAAAGAAGGACTTGTTTAGCTTAGTATTGCTTCTAATGCTTTCGTGTCATGAGCATTTGGGCGGGATAAATAATAAAGAGGTGTTCTCTTGACATTAAGATTGGTTTCTAATCATTATTCTAAGATACTAATGTCATGGACATCGTTTTCTTTGTTGAAGGATCTAAATAAAGGGACTGTCTTTAAAGTGAAATATCGTGCTTCGTTTCATTTATTTATTTTTTTTTTTGCTTCGAAAGTAAGGATTTGTTCCATACTAAAGTAAAAGCCTTTTGTTCTGAATCGAATGTATTATAGGGCTAATTTTATTTTTAATGATAATATTAGGTATTCGGATTCATTTATTTATGATTTCGAAGTTATTGTTAATTAAGTTTCCTTTTCAAGGTAATGATTTATATATGTGCAGCATCTTTTATTCACCAAGGACCTCGTGTTTTAATAAACTATCACTATGGTAGTCTTAGGAAGACATGCCTTTGAAAGGACATCTTGAGGAAAACTTTCTTTGGGTATCAGATGGTAGACAACTTGGATATCTTCCACCAGGTAGGCTTTGTCACAAACAACGTCACAATCATCATTAAGTATACTATTGTCCATTACTCATAGCAATGATTGTAAAGATGTGATTAGCTGTAATTGAACCTGGATGACCGTAATCTATCATTTTTATATACAAATGCTATTTCGTATTTCACTGTAAGCCATGAAAAGCTCATCGATTGGGCATACTGATGCCTCAGTGGAGAACTTTAAGAAGCGGGTGTGCATGACAGAAACTCTGGTAAACTGCAACCAGTTAGTCTAGTTGTTGATGTGAAACGTTTACAGACGCTGTTAAAATCTCCATCGTGCCTCTTAGTTTCTGATAGCAATAACTGCAAGTATGTCACCAGCGGATTAGAAATTGCGCCTACTTGTATATAACTTGGCCCAGTTACCACTAGAACATGAGTTGGACATGTGCTATTATTGTCACGAGTTGTACATGTGCTATTATTGTCACGAGTTGGAATGTTATGCAGCTATTTTTGTAAGTGTAAAGCAATAGTTATTTGAAATGGCATTTATTGTAAATGATAATATTTTAAAAACTTTATACTCTTTTCAAAACCCCTTTTTTATTCACAAACTATTATGAATAAAATTATACATTCCATTTTCTTATCAACTGATTCTGATAACCAAGTAAAAATAATTTTAGAAAAATCAGAATCATAATTTGACTTTTCTTAATTTTTTTGTCCCAAAATTACTATAAAAATTAGCATTGCCAAAAATTAAATTACTATAAAAATTAACATTCCCAAAATTAATACATGCATTGTTGCAATCGCATTGAAGAAATCCTACAATCTTCCATTACTCTTTTCCTTTTGGGAAAATATTTTGAAATGAAAAATATTTTTTTAAATATTTTTTAAAATAATATTTTTATTAGTTTAATCAGTTTTATGTAGATGTTTGTACAAATTAAGTAACCAGAAAGAATTAATTTAAGCTGATTGTGTTTTTCCAATTAATAGTTTATTAATTGAAAAACAGCTATCAATTATTATTAATTATTAGCTATCAATTATTATTAATTATTAGCTATTAATTATTATTAATTATTATTGGCTATTAGTTTATATTAGCTAACGAATTGAATGAAATGTTCTTATGTACTGATAAAATTATTAACTTTTAAATGTATATTTCATCTTTTTGTAATCCTTTTTTTTTTGTAATTTAATATATATATATATATATATTTTCAGTTCTAGAATTTTTCTAAAGATCTATTTCCTTTATTACATTCTAAAAACCTAAATTATTTCATAACCCTGCACAATTAATCCAAAATATTTTCTACCTTAATAAAAACAAAGGTATAATAAAATAACAAAAATTCTATTCGATATGAAGCATAAATCCTGGGCCAAAATTCTTTACTGTTCCTCAGAAATTTGAAGATCTATAAAAGCTGGATTGCGGAAAGATTTTGGTCCCCAACTCCTATTATTTAATTGAAACTTTTTTTATCGTCTTTCGCCCAGAAAGTCGAAGCTGAGCCAACAATTCCTGAAATCTGAACGATTACTTAGTGAACTGGAAATGCGTCATCATTATACGCCGAGAACAATAACATCAATAAACGGCGGAAAACGCGACACATCCGCCTAAAATGATAGTCGCCAATAAACCTTATATAAAGACATCGCTTTGTATGATCATAAGGAATAGGAATGATATTTCTTTGCTTGACGAGGCAAACTTCCAACAGTTACTGCAGGAACACGACCGCTGATTCGAATCCAAGCTCTGGATTCACGCTAGATTTGAGATGGAGCGTTCTGTCTTACTTGCTTATTCCTGGGACTTCACAGCGGTGGATAATTTGGATTCCCTCCAATATATAAGGTGGCGCTCCTGCTTAAAGCAGAGGCTACCCCATCTGTCGCTGTCCATCTCATTTCAAATGCTTTTTGCGCCTCTGGTATGGGAAAGTTTCTCTTGAAACTCCTTGATAAAATCACCTGATTAAGTATTAAAGTGGCTTCCTTACAGGGATAATTAAGACATATTCATTTATTCAATCCAGTAAGAACAAATGCTCAGAAATTGCGGAACTTAAGTCACGAATACATTCGCTGGTTGTCTGCCCATAAATGGTCTAGCTTGGTGTCATAAGGAGAAATATAGATAAACAAGGCACATAAGGAGCATATAAACATGTAAATATATATTTTAAGATAAAGTAATATAACAAGGATAAATATAATTCACAATTTTGGAGCACGTCTCGAAAACGGAATATTCTTATAAGTTTTGACTGTGCTTATAACATATATATGATTTGGATACCATCTTATAAAATATAATCTATTTATCTCGAAATGACTTTTATATTCCTTAACAAGTTATTTTAAATCTTACATCTTATTTTATATCTAATAAGCGAACAATTATTCACTTAATTTGTAGCAATTCTTTCTAAGCAAACTTATAAGTATTTTATTCAGCGAGAAATAGTTTAAATTAAAATTTATAATCGAATAATAACTTCTTGCAGAAATAAAATGAAATTAAAACATCAGTTACGTTATTTTAAGAGGGCAAAAATTTTCATTTCTAGTAAATTAACAGACAAGAAAGAAAAATATCATTATTCAACTTGCAGGATGTATATGATTTTATTTACTTCAAAAACAAATAATAAAAACATTATTTAATCTTTTTAATTAACTATTTTCCATTTTTCCTAACCTCCCAATTGTTTTGAAGCATGCAGTGTTTCTATTACTATTTAAATATTGTATGATTTTTATTGAAAACTAATTTTACTAAGAGAAAATATTTTAAACATAACTGAATTTTTAGGTTAACTTTGTATTTAAACGTATGAGATTATAGTTAATACTTAAATCTTGAATATATGTTAACTATAATTTTTTCGTCAAAACATAATCAGAAATGGAAACATTATTTTCTAATTTAATGTAAAATACTGTCATAGAAAATGTAATCATTGAAAAATTTTCTTTAAAAAAAATATAAAAAAAAAACTCTGTAATTTTTTTTTCCGTTTTTAAAATGAATTTAATATGATATTTATGTAACTAAATTGTTTAAATTATTAAATTAAAAATAATCAACTAGCTCCGAATGCAGTACATATCTAAATATATCTGCAGTTGATATATTTAGACGTATAATACGAAAAAAAAATTGTCCTTTTTGAAACAATTCAGAATTTATATTCTCAGAGTTAATTAATTGGTGATCTTCTAACATTTTCTAACTTCTAACTTTAAATGTCTTGTAACGTTTCTAATTAACTTATTTTGATGAACATTCAATTATCATTTAAGAAAATTTTAATCACTACATTTCATTAAGTTGCAATACAAAAAATTTACATTTAAACTGAAATATTAGAATCATTGATAAATTGTAAGATTTAAGAAAGATTTCAGATTTTAAAATCGTGCAAATAATTTTAAGCCTTAGGTTGACTAATTCTCTTCCTTCTGCATATTAATCTTCACAATATGAATAATGGGTGATAAATGAATAGCATGATGAATAGCAAATCTTTATATGAATATACATGAGGATCACAATCCTGGAGTATATTGATTACTGCACATCATTAGAATCAATCGCACTTAAAAATACTATAACTGCATATAATTATAATATCACATCAAATACGGATTCATTTTAAACTGTTGTTTTAATCTTGTTATTATTTGCATCAATTACTATTCAATAAATGAAACGAAAAGTTTAATTTGTTGAGAAAATATCTAAAAGCGGATGCAATTTTAAATCATTTAACATATTTCAATAAAATTATTGATATGGTTTCAGGCAATGCAGTATTTTCTATCCTTATATCTTACACTAAAATACAAAGTATATATATAACATCTTTTGGTCAACTAAAAAGATAAAATTATTTAAGCCTTATTATATTCAAAATCAAATTGGCATAAATATACATGATGATGAATATTACATGAATGTATATTATGATCACAATTATGGCATATGTTGGAATACTGCACATCATTAGAATCAATTGCACTTAAAAATACTATAGCTGCACATAATTATTTAATGCCACATCAAATACGGATTCATTTTAAACTGTTCTTTTAATTATTTTATTATTTGCAGAAAATATTATTCAATAAATGAAACGAAAAGTTTAATTTGTTGAGGAAATATCTAAAACCGGATGCAATTTTAAATCATTTAACATGATATTAAATGATTTATTTAAGATGATTTAATATTATTATTAAATTACTGATATGGTTTTTTAATTATTAGTAATAGCAAAATTTTTTATATTTATATCCTACACATACATACAAAAATGTATATATAACATTTTTTGATCAACTGGTAAGATCAAATTTATTTAAACTTTATTGCATTCAAGATTCAAATTGCATTATGTATAAATTTTCTAAATTAGCATTTTACAACCAATTGATCACAAACTCGAAGACTCTTTAATTATAAATATAATTTTTTCAAAAATTCTTAAGAAGCTAAACTTTGATTTTTATTTTTATTGTAAATTTTCATAATAAAATAGATAGAGATTTAAAATAACTGAAATTTATAGTATATTCTTTATTTTTTTTTTTTAATTTTTAAAATATTTTTAAGTTTATTTTATTTTAGATAAAATGAAATTGTATATATTGAAAATTGTGGAAATTTGAAAATTTTCATGCATGAAATTTTTCACAGATTATAACCGCTATTATTTCAAATTTCTTTCTAAAAAAATGTTTAAATGTTCAGCGTAATTAAGCAATGCAAGAAAACGATTAGTAGTAATCTTCTAGTAGTAATGATTTCATTTTAATTTCCAATAAAAAATTTGAATAAAATGATCACTTGAAGATTGTATTTTTCCTTTCATATAAAATCCCTCTTTCAAAATTCTAGTTTTTCGACAAATAAATAAATGTACAATTTTATTCAAATTGTGAATTTTTTTTTTCTTATAATATATACATTTATATGCATTAATAGAAATTTGGCAAATAAAAACATTTACAAAAACATTTTAAAGTATGAAGATTTTTAATCATGACATACATTATTTCAATTTTTCATTCATATACAAAGGAAATACAAACTTTTAAAGCTCTTTTCGATGAATATAATTGTTCCCGGCTAAACTTTTGAATAAATTATCTTAGTAAGCTCAAACTCTAATGGGTAACACTTTTTCGTCGTCCATGATGATTTTCTGGTTCTTTTATACTCGTACATAAAGTTTGCGTTAAAAATTGAACAACTCAAGATTTACTTCCGGTTTTTAAAATAAAAATGGAGAAGACTAACATAAATACTGAAATCAAAATCATAAAAGTATCCTTTGAAGAAGTAGAAATTGCTACAAAGAACAGATCTTTAAAAGTAAGCAATCATTTATCATAAATGTATTAAATGTATCTCTTTGTCATGCTCATCATTTGTAACACAGGAAAAGAAATTTATCTATAACTACAACGAAATCTTTTCAAATGTAACGGAGACAGTTATTATTAACTACAGCAGCGAAATCTTTTTTGAATGTAACGGAGACAGTTATTCGCTTAAGATTTCATTGAAACGAAAGAATTACGAGATCATCATGATCCTTTTGAAAAAGTATAAAAATGCATAAATTTTCGTTGCGAAACTATTTAAATATGTATGTTTTGATATTGTACGAATGTTAAATTAGTTTATAAGTTACTTTTATTTATATTCTGCTGTGTATTTTTATTGAATATGAATTTATTTGAGTGAATGCGTTTATTTTAATAGAAACATTATCCATTTTTCGCAATCGTAATATCCGGAACACTTTTGAATTAACTTTTCTGAATACTTTTTAACATTATTAATATCTCATACTAATGATCGAAATGTAAATTCATTAGTTTCGAATTAAGTTTTGGGAAAATACATTATCGTTAATTGGAATATCATTTCAACATATTTATTCAGGAATTTAATTTCTTTCAAACTTGTAACTTTTTAGTTTTTTTTTTTTTTTTTTTTTAATCAGATTTCGAAAGAATTTCGCAATTTAGTTTGTAATTATAAATTTATCATTTCCGTAACTAATATAACACTTTTAATTAGTTTCTAAAAACTTTTGCAAATAAAAGTAATAAATATAGAAGAATATGTCTTCTGAGAATAAAGGAAAAATATTAAATACACAATGAAGAATACCGAAATCAGACATTTATAAGAAATTTGTTTTTTTATGGAACAATAGTAGTTTTTAATAGTAGTTTTTCTGACCATGAATACCGAATCAATAAGTCAGACTACTACATAACCAAATCAATAAGTAGTAGTTCTATTGTATTCTAGTAGTAGACTTATTGATTCTGTGTTCATAGTCAGAAAATATATTTAAACTTTTTTTCCACTAACTTTATGTGATTAAATTACAATAAATTTAGATTTAACTCAATATTAAGTTTTACTTCATATTCTTTCGCAATCAATTAGCACTATATTACACTCATGTCCATAAATTAAGGATAATTCAGAATCACACAGAAATTGAACTCTAAAATAAAAATTTCACCTGTAGAATTATCACACACATCTTGAAGAAGAATATGCAAATTACAAGAAACCACAGATGGCGCGGATAATACGTCACAATGACGAGAGTGTAAGAGAGGGGTATATAAGGAATGGTGGCAAAGAAGTAAAATTGTTCGCAAGCGCTTTAAAAGCCTTTCAGTGCAATAACCGCATAGTTATGGCACAAAAAGAAGCATTTGAATGATTTTTTACGTGGTAGAATTATCGGACGACTGGAATGTGGACGTACCCAGCTGGAAGTATCCGAGGAACTTGGAATCGCCCAGAGTGTCATCTCCAGACTTTGGCAACGATTCCAAGATGATGGTAATGTGAGTAGATGTTACAGCGCAGGTCGCCCCCGAGTTACAACGCCGAATGAGGACCGGTATTTAGCAGTTACTGCCAAAAGAAACAGACGGAGCACAGCATCAGACCTGTCTCGTTAGCTCTCTTCAGCTACCGGTACGACAGTTTCAAGGCAGACCGTGTATAGACGCTTAGGGCACATTGGTCTATATGCTCGTAGGCCTGTCAGATGTGTTCTACTTACCGCAACTCACTGTCGCTTGCGATTAACCTGGAGTAGAGAGCATGCATTGTGGACACCGCAACAGTGGTCTGGTGTGATGTTTTCCGACGAGTCCAGGTTTAGTTTGCAATCTGATTCTCGCCGGACTTTCATATGGAGAGCGCCAAGTACCCGTTACCACCAAGAGAACACCATTGAACGACACCGTTACGGTGGTGCAGGATGGCTCGTATGGGGAAGAATTATTCTTGGTTCCAGAACTGACCTGCATGTTCAGAGTGTAACGATGACAGGCCACATCTATCGGGATGTCATTCTGGAACAACTTGTACGTTTGTTTCGGGGCACCATGGGTACTGAATTTCTGTTTATGGATGACAACGCCCGTCCTCACCGTGCAAACATTGTAGACGAATGCCTTCAATTGAGGATATCACCCGTATGGATTGGCCAGCATACTCATCGGACATGAATCCAATAGAGCATGTGTGGGATATGCTTGGCCGACGAATTGCAGCCCGTCAACCCCTCCCACCGGTCAACCGGAACTTCGGAGGGCATTGCTTGATGAGTTGTGTAATATTTTTCCAAGATCAGATTGATAATTTGATACTCAGCATGCCTAGGCGTTGTAAGGCCTGTATTGCATCGTCCGGGAGACATACTCCATATTAACCATCATACTAACCATGTTATACTGTTTTTTGTAAATAGGTTCTTTTTGAAATTTGCTCCAGAGAGTAAAAATCGCAATTTTAATTAATTATGTCAAACATATAGCATCTGTTTTTGCTCTTTACCTTTTTGTTTAATAAATAGACTTTACAAATAAGTCAAATTTGTTCTGCTTCTGTCTCTTTCTTTGCCTGAACTTCATTATCCTTAATTTATGGACATGAGTGTATTTTATATTTATAGACTACTAAGTGAAGTTTAAACTGATTATAATTATAGATTAATAAATGAAGTTTAAACTATTTAAACGAAATTAACAAATTTCGTTTTAAATAGAAATAATTAATGAAAGAATTCCTGTAGTTCTCTTTGAATAAAATTTTTTTACATCTGTAAGCCGTGTATTCCACTTGTGTATACCACAAACAGGATGGGTGGACATAAATATAAACGATCATTTCATAAGAGTAGAAGCCCTGCATTTCAGTGTTCTTTTGGTTTGGCTTGCCAATTTACCGTCATTTTTTGCACACTTTAGGCTAATTAGGCCAACGTTTTAAATATAAATAATTAATAAATGAATTTCTGTAGTTCTCTTTGAATAACATTTTTTTTTTACATCGGTAAGCCGTGTATTCCACTGATGTGTGTGGGTTTGGTTTGATTTGGTTTGGTTTGTAGCTCTACAGACATTTTTTTGCACACTTTAGGTAATTAGATCGGGACCTATAGTTTAAAGTGGATTCTTAACCACAAACAAACATCCATGTCACCGCAAGGATTTGAATCTGAAGCATGTGGTACTAAAAGCCAGAGCAATAGCCAATTGGCGATCAGGCAGCTTGTGTGTCGGGCGAGAAAAATCAGCAGAAAACTCCCAACAAACACCCTGACTATTGATACGAAGCGCTTATAGTTACTATTACAATGGCCATTGAATCGCCTTGTCACTGAAAGTAGTTACTATAATGGTCTGTGTCAGTAGATTAAAATCTGCACTTTTCTGAAGGTAGCTGCATACTTAATCAATCGGAGGAATAATAAACTAACTAAGAATTTTCATTTTTAAAACATGCATTTTTCATCTCAAATAGTTTTAACGTTTGAAAGTACCGTTAAAATGGTTATTGTGTATTTTTTCATAGTAGCATAATAGCAAGTAATAGAGAACAAACAATAGTTAGAATGAAACTCATCTGGGTTGAGTGTCTTAGAAAAATCTAAATATTTTGAAAGCCATTGATTTCTTAATTTTGCACATAAAAGAAGTATGTTATTATTGTCCATTTTCAATCATATATTTATATAGAATATTTAAGTCACTGATAAATTTTATCTGTTAACAAAAAAAAAAAAAAAACCAGATTTTTAGCAACAAAAAAAGCACATAATTTATGTTTTTAAATCCTTTTAATTTTTTTTTCTTCACATGATAAATTTAAAAAATTTATTCACCTTCTCATTTTAAAATACGAGCTTTGCTATAATTTCTTTCTATTTCATTTTAAACCATTTCTTTCCAATGAATATTATTTCAAAATGAATGCTGATGCTCTGGAATAAAATGTTATGCCTAATCATTTCCAAACCTCTCAACCGATATCGTTCTTTTAAAAAAAAATACATTAAATTATTGCATGTTTAACCTTTTCCACCCATGTTCACAAACTCTACAAATGTAAAAGGCTCCCAGGAATAAAAACTCTTTGGGCAAAAAGAGAAAGCACTTTCTTAAAACCACACATGCTCATTATCAATTCTCCCCAGATGTCTTCAATGACGCAATAAAGTTTAAAATTCAGAAATGCTTATTACGATTCAAACCGACATTTCTTCACTTTTGTAGGTAATCCCAGAATATTTTAAAATGATATTGAATTCATTTCATCTCCCAACTCCCAGGTCGGAAACCAAACTTCTTTGGCATGGAAAAAGAACTCGTAAAGGTATCGACTTAATAAAGCTAAAATGTTCTCAGAGAAAAGTATGAATCAAGCTTTATTTCTCCCCCACCCCATTTTCTATATGATATTTTTTCCCTTTATTTTCCCCCAATTTTCTTTTTAAGCAATTTAAAAGTCGATTCCGATTCTCCTGCAACGGTCTTCTATGTGAAATTCTTTGGTCTTGAAGGGGGAATTCCTTTAGTCTTGAGGGGGAAAGAGCTCGGAATATAAATGAAATAAAGCCGTCTTCTTTTCCCTCCTTGATGGAAGAAAGGGAAGCGGTTGACAAAGACTAATGATGTTTCAGCTGCTCCTGTTAATCCAGGCAGTGTCCCGGAACAGCTCCAGAAAAAGGGGGAAAAGAAAAAGGTCTGGATATTCTAGTTAGTGGCCTTAGACTTCCGGGAACGGTTGGGCTTTTATTCGACAACTTGACAGAGCGTCGCGGACCGTAGCCCGACACTTCAGAGCTCTTCACTGCTTTTGCTACCACACTTTGTAATTTGGGATTCTTTAATCCGTGATAGGTCTGCTTCAAAAACGCTAATGTAAAAGATGCTCCCCCAAACTTCTATTAAACTTGGAATACCATGGCATGTCAAACACAACCCTAGAACGAAAGTTAGGCAAAGGATGTGGTGAATGTTGAATTTTAGTGTACTACCTTGTTTGTATTTTCTTTTCACTGAATCTTTCAGGGAACTTATAATTTTAAAAAATTTCTTTAGAAATTTGTTAGATTTATAGTTAATAAATTTGTTAGATTCATAGTTAGAACTTTTGGAAATTTGTTAGATTTATAGTTAGATCATTTAGAAATTTGTTAGGTTTCTACTGTAGTAGATTGATTGTTACTTTCTTTCGTTTAAGAAAAATTATTTTTGTGGATAATATTTGCCTTTCGAATATTTTGTTCAGTAAACTTAGACTTCAGGGAATGGTCGGTCTTTTATTCGACAACTTGACAGAGCGTCGCGGACCGTAGCCAGACACTTCAGAGCTCTTCACTGCTTTTGCTACCACACTTTGTAATTTGGGATTCTTTAATCCGTGATAGATCTGTTTCAAAAACGCTAATGTAAAAGATGCTCCCCCAAACTTCTATTAAAACTTGAATACCATCGCATGTCCCACACAACCAGATCTTGGTAGACCCTAGAATCCCCCCTCCCCCCGTTTTAAACGAAAATTAGGCAAAGGATGTGGTGAATGTTGAATTTTTAGTGTACTACCTTGAAAATCTTCAATTGCTCTTATTCGTGTTTTCTTTCCCTGAATCTTTCAGGGAAATTATAATTTTAAAAAAAAAATCCTTTAGAAATTTGTTAGATTACCAAAGTAGTAATAAAAGTAGTAAAAGATTTATAGTTGATAAATTTGTTAGATTTATAGTTAGATCTTTTAGAAATTTGTCAGATTTCTAATGTAGTAGATTGATTGTTACTTTCTTTTTTCGCCTTAGAAAATATATTTAAGAATATTTCCATTTTGAATATCTTGCTTAGTAAACGTAGACTTCAGGGAATGGTCGGTTTTTCATTCGACAACTTGACAGAGCGTCGCGGACCGCAGCCCGACACTTCAGAGCTCTTCACATCTTTTGCTACCATACTTTTGTAATTTGGGATTCTTTAATCCGTAATAGAACTGTTTCAAAAACACTAATGTAAAAGATTCTCCCCCAAACTTCTATTAAATTTGGAATACCGTGGCATGCCAAACACAAACAGGACTTGGTAAACCCTAGGACGAAAATAAGGCAAAGGATGTTGTGAATGTTGAATTTTTAGCGTACTACCTTGAAAATCTTTAATTGCTCTTATTCGTATTTTCTTTCAAGGAATCTTCAGGAAAAATATAATTTTAAAAAAAAAAAAAAATACTTTTTAAAAATACTACTTTTTAGAAATTTTTTTAGATTTATAGTTAATAAATTTGTTAGATTTATAGATAACAAATTTGTTTGACTTATACTTAGACCTTTAGAAATTTGTTATATTTCTAAAGTAGTAGATTGCTCGTTACTTTCTTTATCTTTAGAAAAATATTTGTGAATAATATTTCCATTCTGAATATTTTTTTTTAGTAAATTTAAACTTCAGAAATGATAAGATTTCAATTTGACAACTTGACAAATTTTCGCTGACAACAGCTCGACACTTCAGAGCTGTTCATTGCTTTTGCTACCACACTCTGTAATTTGGGATTCTTTAATCCGTGATAGGTCTGTTTCAACAACGCCTAATGTGAAAGATGGCCAAATATTCTTCTTCCAAAGTTCTATTAAAAGTTTTAATACCGTAGTACATCAAACACAGTCAAGACTTGGTAAACCATATAGAACAAAAATTAGGCAAAGGGTGTGGTGAATGTTGAATATTTAGTGTACTATCTTGAAAATCTTTAATTGCTCTTGTTCATATTTTTTTCTCACTGAATCGTTCAAGGAAATTATAATTTTAAAAAATTTCTGAAGAAATTTGTAAGATTTGTAGTTAATAAATTTGTTAAATTTATATTTAGATCTCTTAGAAATTTGTTAGATTTAAAGTTTAATCTTTTTAGAAATTTGTTAGATTTATAAAGTTGTAGATTGATTGTTACTTTCTTTTCTCGTTTAAAAAAATATTTTGTGAATAATATTTTTATTCAGAATATTTTGTTTAGTAAACTTAAACTTCAGGAATGGTCGGGTTTTCATTCGACAACTTGACAGATTGTCACGGACAACAGCCCGACAATTCAGAGCTCTTTGCTACCACTTTCTGTAACTTCGAATTTTTTCATTCGAATACATTTATTTTAGCAACATCTTTTGTGAAAGAGGGCAAAATGTTCTTCCCAAAGTTCTATTAAACTTGGAATACCGTGGTACATCGAACACAACCAGGACTTGGTAAACCCTAGAACGAAAAATTAGCAAAGGATGTAGTAAATGTTGAATTTTTAGTGTACTATCTTGAAAATCTTTAATTGCTGTTATTCTTATTTTCTTTCACTGAATCTTTCAGGAAAATTATTTTTCAAAAATTCCTTTGAAACTTGCTAGATTTATAGTTAACAAATTGTTAGATTTATAGTTATATCATTTAGAAATTTGTTAGATTTCTAAAGTAGTAGATTGATTGTTACTTTCTTTCCCTTTAGAAAAATATTTTGTGAATAATAATTCCCTTCTGGATATTTGTTTAGAAAACGTAGAGTTCCGGGAATGGTTGGTTTTTCATTCGACAAATTGTCGAAGACAGCAGACCGGCACTTCAGAGCTCTTCATTGCTTTTGCTACCATATTCTGTAATTCCTCTTCGAATTCTTTAATCCGGGACAGGACTGTTTCAACAACGCCTAATGAGAAAGAGGGGAAAATATTCTTCTCCCAAAGTTTTATTAAACTTGTAATACTATGGTACATCAAACACAGTCAGGATTTGATAAAACCGTAGAAGGGAAATTATGCAATAGATGTGGTTGAATAGTGAATTTCAATGTGCTCCTGTAAATCTTTTAATTGCTCCTATTTGTATTTTCTTTCATTAAATCCTTCAGAGAAATTACAAGACAAAAATTTCTCTTTAGAAATTTGCCACATTTCTTAAGTAGTAGTTTGATTGTTACTTTATTTTTAGATAAAAATATTTTGTGAATAATATCTTCGTTCATTTATTGTATAAAACCCTTCCTCCTAGCGTTTGTGAATGGAATTTAATAATGATTTAACATCCAAGTTCTAGAACTGCAAATATATTGGATAAAAAACAAAATATTTTATTTTAATGTTAGATTTCCACTAATCTTATTTTTATTGAAGCTGTTCAGCTTTGCCAAGGATTGGTAGTTTATCAATAGTTTTGACATTGTCTATTGGTTTGCGACGATATTTTCCATTGTCTATTGTTCCGTTGACATTGTCTATTGCTCCATTTACATTGTCTATTTGTTATACGATATTTTCCTCACTTTCTTTGTGTAACTCAAATATAAATCAATTTCCTTTTAACTCTTTTATATGAGAGCAGTTCTTTATTTCCTTCATTTTAATTTAATTCATATAGTATAACGTGGATATCACTGATTTGCTACATCTTTTCAACTTTTTAATAATCAAGTATTCACATTTGTAACAACACGCAGTTTTAAATTTTAATCTCTCAATAAATTCTTCGAAAATCTTTCATTAAAAATAGCATGAATTACTTGCTACAATGATAAATAAATACATCTGTACTAATGTTCTATCTGTAATTGTAGTGAAACACAACTTTTATCGTTTTTTATTCAAGTTGCAAATAAAGATACAAAAAAGGTAGAATAAAAATATAAATTGAACCCCTGCAGAACATAAGAAAACATCATTTTTTTTTAAATATAATAATAATTTTTAACTTAGTAGGGATTCAGGAACATGACAGAGTTAAATTAACTAATTTATAACGTTTTCTTCATCTTATTATAAGCATAAATAATGTAATTGGTTTTAAGTATCAAATGCAGTTGTGTTTTTGAATAATAATCAAAAGAGAGATATCCACTTAGTTAAGCCGAAATACCATCATGTATTTTATCATGAGAAACATTGCAATATTTGTCTGCATTAGTTGTCAGCAATCTCTTTCAAATGAAATTATAAAAATTAGATTTGGTAGGCTAATCTGAGGAAGTTATGCCCATTTTGAATTGCCTCTAAGCTAAAATGATTTTGAAAAATAATAGTAAATATTAAACTTTATAAAGTTTCACAAGAAAGCATGAAATTGGGCGCATACTGGATTATGTAATAATAATATGGTGAGAATTGTTCAAAATTTTTAGTATATTTCTTATCAAAGAGACATGTTGTCTTACAATGTATTAAAGTTAATTTATAACAGCGTTTGTTCCTTTCTAAATTTTAAAGTTGATTATCACATATACAGGGTTATTCAAAATTAATGAACATTTTTAAAATTTTTATTTAGAAATAAACAAGACAATGATGTGCCACATATTACATAGGAATAGATAGAGGAAAGTTCAAAGTATTTTATAGTTCAAATTTTTTTATGTATTCAACACGAGCACCATTTGTTAAGTGCGATAAACGTAAATTGGTACATCTGCCCTTTCCTTTTGAATAGCCTTTTAGTTCATTTTTTAATTTTAAATTTTATTTTTAAACTATATCAAAGAGGTATGTTATCTTACTATGTATGAAAGTTAATTTATAAGAATGTTTCCACCTTTCTAAATTTTAAAATTGATTATCATATAGACAGGGCTATTCAAAATTAATGAACAGATTTTAAATTTTTATTTACAACGAACAGGGCAATGATTGCCACATATTACATGAAGGGATAGAGAAAAGTTCAGAGTTATTTTATTGTTCAAAGTTATTTTATGCATTCAAGATGAGCATCATTTGTTATGCGATAAACGTAGAATTGGTACATCTGCTCCTTCCTTTTGAATAACCTTGTAGTTCCTTTTTTTTAATTTAAATTTTATTTGTAAACTTTTTTAATTTGAATATCTTTGGTGTAAGCCAACTTACATTTCTTATCTCAATGATCTTACATAGCATAAGCAGAGCTCTTCCTGACTAAGTTATTATACAAGGTTATTCGAAATGAAGGAGCAGATGTACCAATTCTACGTTTATTGCATAACAAATGGTGCTGACGTTGAATGCATAATATAACTTTGAACAATAAAACAATAAAATAACCTTGAATTTTCCTCTATCCATTTATGTGTAATATGTGTTAGATCATTGCCTTGTTCATTGTAAATAAAATTTAAAATTTGCTCCTTCATTTTGAATAGCTTTGTATTTTGAAAGACAAAATTATTTTTAAAACTTAAAAAATATAATCACAAACTTATGTGGAAAATCTATATAAAATACTACTAATTAAATGGGTTTTTTTCTGGTTTATTGTCCAATTTTTCATTATCATTGTAATTATTGAATTTAACTGTTAAATAATCAAGCATGGGCAAAAAAAATAAATTGGTTAATGATGAAAATATATTTTCTTGGTATATTTTTATTGAAATAAAATAATACGTTACATTTCAATGCAGCTCAAATTAAATTATAAATGCTATTTCTTTTGAAGATGAAACGAAGGTAATAACATTGAAGTTCGCTTATATACAGAGTATTTCAAATAGCTTAGACAAGTTCTAGCTTTTATTTGGAAACCTTTAAATCCCATTCCACGTCAAGCAACATAACTTAGCTTTTCCACTTATCAAATGTTAATTTTTCTGTGGAAGACTTGTTGACATTTTATGCAAGGTTATATTCAATTGAAAAGCAACTTGGTATCGTGCAACTCATTGTTACTATTTATCCTGATGTTTTCAGAGGAGCTGGACCACACAAACTAGATACAACATCGTAAAATTTATCGAAAAGTTACTGAGAAGTTACAAGGTGGTGAAATTATCTGCAATTCAAGTAGCCATCGTGATTGAAACTTTTAGTGAAATCGGAAAAATCTCAAAACTACGCCGAAATTCCAAGTCCCACGAATGAATGGGGAGTTAAATAGAGGAATGCCTAATTAAAAATAGTCGGTTGAACCGTGGTATCGAAAATGCATCTGATAAAAGCAACGGGGTATTTGGCATTTTATCTGAAATCTCTGTTCAAAACTGGGTACTAAAATGTTTGGAGAAATTTCGGTTCCCTCTCTTGCAATTTTCATGGCATCCAAATTCCTTCGCTCAATCTGAGTTTGACTATCACAAATGAAAGTTTCCTGCGGAAGAATTCAAGACTCATTCTGGATAATAAATTTTATATTTCTGAAGGTTATCTGTAATTTGTCTCAATGTATTGTAAATATACAAATGGACACTATTCTTTATTTCTTGGAATTATTCCTTATTTGGCATTTATCAATATTATTATTATTATTACTTGTTTAGCATTTATCATTATTAATATTAGCATTCCTTGTTTAGTATTTATCACTATTATTATTATTATTATTATTCATTATTTGATATTTATCCGTATTATTATCATTCATTATTGAGCATTTTGTAAATATAAAAATGGACATTATTCTTTGTTTCTTGAATTAATCATTATTTGGCATTTATCAATATTATTATTATTATTCATTGTATGGCATTTATCATCATTATTATTATTATTATTTGATATTTGTCATTATCATTTGGCATTTATCCTTGTTATTATTATAAGTTATTTGATATGTCCGTTATTGTTATCCATTATTTGATATAAATTTCTGTCCAAAACTGGGTACTAAAATGTTTGTAAAATTTCGATTTCTTCTCTTGAAATTTTAGGCACTATCTATCTAGGCACTTATTATTAGGCGTGTGCATCAAAAATTCTGAGTTTGACAATCACAAATGAAAGTTTCCTAAGGAATAATTCAAGACTAATTCTGAATAATTAATTTTATATTTTTGAAAAGTTACTTGTAATTAGTCTCAATTAATAAATATCATAATTACTAAATAAATAATCTCAATTACAAAATGGACATTATTCTTTATTTCTTGGAATTAATCATTATTTGGCGTTTATCAATATTAAAAATAATTTATTATTTGGCATTTAGCATTATTATTATTATTCATTATTTGAATTCAACATTATTATTACTGTTCGTAATTTGACATTTATCCTTACTATTATTATCATCCTTATTATGATTATTGACCATCTTATATGGCAAAATCTGGGTACTAAAATACCTAAATCTGGGTACTAAAATATTTGGAAATATTCCGATTTCTTTTCTTGATATTTTCTTAACATCAAGATGCCTTCTTTCATTCTAAGTTTGACTGTCACAAGCAAAATTTTTCTAAGAATTCAAGACTAATCATCAATATAATAAATATACAAATTAAAATTATGCATTATATTTGACAAGAAACATTTAACATATGATTAAATGTATTACCATTTTTATTCAAAACTAAATAATTAAGAAGTTGCATACATTGATAATTATTTTTTCCATAATTTTAAATAAATTAATCTCTGGAATATAACGCACATAAAATAATGAAACACCATTCATTACTACATTATATATAAATCAGAAAACACAAAAATTTATCAATTACGATACTTTTATACATATCACATTAGATACATATTCATACACTCATGTATTTTCATGGGTAGATAAAATGTTTTTATTTATGAAATTTAGCTTTGATTTTTATTATGCTTTAGATTTTTAACTTTTAGCTTTGTTTTTATTTTTTAGAATGAAAAACTCTGTTCCATTCAATTAAAAGTTTTAAATTAATTCAATTTTTTTTTAACATTTTAATAGATTTTACTTCAAAAATACCTGTTTGTCAGGCATTAAAAATAAAAAACACTTATAAAAACTAATTATTGGTTAGTTATCTTATCTAATTAATCAATCCCCTTTTTTTTCCTCCTGTTTTTATACAACAAAAAAAGTAATTTCAACCAATGACAAGAAAAACTTGCAGCCTCATCAACTGCAGGAAATAAATAAAGGAATTGAAAGAGTGGCTACATTTGATGCTTTCTAAACACTTTTGAACTGAGGGGGCCGTCTCCAAATTGCTTTGCTTCCGTATTTGAAGATTCGCCCCTTTAGAAAAAAGCGATTACTTCTGCCAGTCGCTTTGATTATCACAGTTTGGGCTGATCAATTTGAAAGGATGATGATACTATTTCTATTCGACAGACCCAGATTTCATCAGCCGCGCCCAATGAATATCACCTTTGTGATCGGAATGACAATTGGTTTTTATATGAATAACAAGAATTGGACTATGAAATATTAATATCTTTCAGGGGGAAGGGAGCATATGACTAAAATGATATATAAAGGAAATGCTAACGGTACAATTCTTTATATCAAGCCCGCGTGATATTTTACCTATCATTCATTTAACTTGTTTTAATAACTTGAATTTATGAGTTTAGTAACTTGAATATAATAATTGGAATAATATCTTGTTTTAATAACTTGAATTTATGAGTTTAGTAACTTGAATATAATAATTTGAATAATATCTTGTTTTAATAACTTGAATAATATCTTGTTTTAATAATCCTTGAATGATAACTTGTTTTAATAACTTGAATAATAACTTATTTTAATAACTTGAATTTTAACTTGTTTTAATAGCTGGAATTTATGAGTTTAATAACTTGAATAATAACTTGAATTTATGACTTTAATAATTGAATAATAACTTGTTTTAATAAATTGAAGAATAGCTTGTTTTAATAATTTGAATTTATGAGTTTAATAACTTGAATAATAACTTGTTTTAATAAATTGAAGAATAGCTTGTTTTAATAATTTGAATTTATGAGTTTAATAACTTGAATATAATAACTTTAATAATAACTTGTTTTAATAACTTGAATTAACTTTTTTTTATAACTTGAATTTTCCACTCAAAATAAATAAACTTGCACAGTTTTTGGAGTGTTTTTAAATAATCCTTAGATGCTGAAATAAAGTTTTGCTATTATAAAAATTTTCTCAAAGTAGAAAGAAATATAAAAGAGCTTTATGCAACATTAATATTCTTTTTTACATCTGCCATTCTTTGTTTTGCCCAGCACGGTGAACTTCTTTCGTGCTCCTTTATGTATGCCATAAACAGCCCACCGATAGAACGATGGAGGGTACATTACCTCACTGGACACTTTAAACAAACAATATGGGACTTTAAAAAATCAAAAATAATCTTTAAATAATTGCAATGAGACTGCTCATTAGCATATGGAGTTATTAGAACGTATTTTTGAAGTTTGACAACTGCTATAAACATGTTTTGAATTAACATGTTTATTGAATTCTTGACAAAACATGTTTATTGAATTCTTGACAAAAAATGTTTATTGAATTCTTGACAAAAAATGTTTATTGAATTCTTGACAAAACATGTTTATTGAATTCTTGACAAAAATGTTTATTGAATTCTTGACAAAAAATGTTTATTGAATTCTTGACAAAATATGTTTATTGAATTATAATCTAAAATAACTGGCATTTGGAATTTTAATAATGAGGATGAGTTATTTCCAATGCATTTAAAATATTGATATTATAGTAAAATCAATATAATTCCTAAAATAGATGAAGCTTTTAATTCTCATGAGAGAAATGTTCATTTTTTTAACTTTTTGCGCAAAATGAAACTAATGAAATGTAAAACAAATAAAAATGAAAAAGTTGTTTTTACCTAATGCTGAGTACTTTCACATAATCATTCTTCACTGGAAAGGCAAATATGTAGCAGATTCCACTTCACCCAGGGTGTACAATGGACGGCTGCTGCATATAACCATTTTTTCTGCCATAGTTTTGAACGAACACTCTCACTGATAACGTCTATAGTCATACCTACATTTGAGCGTGAAGCGAGAACATTTACGAACTCTTGGGAAGAAAATCACCTCCAGATAGAGTCAGTTTTTGATCAATCATTAAAGGATTTAGACTTTCTGATTTAGACTGGGGTCAGATGGTTATGGGAAATAAGGAGGATTGTTTTTAGAGATCATACTGAAATGCTCGGAAAGAATGTTCGCTGCGGCTCACGCATTCAAAGGATGCCCTTTGTGGGGTCTGCACCACATCTCCGAATCCAGAGGAAGGAGATTCCTGTCAGCAAATTCTTGTCGTACCCATCCCTAGCGTAAAGACGAAAACTTTCGGTTCGTTATCGCTTGTCGAATTTAGAACCACAGATCTTAGCCCCAGGCAACTTATAAAATAATCTAGTAAATTCATTGATTATACTTTAAAATAGTGTAAGACATTGCTGTAAATAATTTTTTATTATAATAAGTAGCAATCTCAAAATAAGTGTAAGTAAAATTGTAAAACATTGTTGTAAAGTATTTATTATTATAGAAAGTTATATCCGAGCATGTGTTTTTAAAACTTTCTTATTCGAAAAGCCATTGATTTAATTCTTGAAACTATTGATTTTATTCTTGAGAATTCGTCTTTGAATTAAAATCTGTCTGTCTATTTTGGGAAGTTTTAAAGAACAAGACTAGACGACTCAAAAGAAAAATTAATTGAATATGTGAACTCATTAAAGAAGTCAAGAAAGACTTTTCGCTACTAATCAGACCAGCCATGTAGATCCTCAAAAATTACAGAAGAAATTTACAACAGGCATTCACTATTGTCTACATTATAATGAAATTGATATTTGGAATCTTATCAACGTTTCAGGTTCTTTTCGGAATATTATTAACGCACAGATGCTATCCAGATATATTTAACTAATACAGAGTGATGCAAAACTGGCATCGTCACTAAATATAATGACTAATAATAGAAAAAAGTCACAAAACAGTTTCAAAGCAAATATTTCCTAATATTTATATTCAGTGTTGTACATGATTATAAAAGGGCACGCCTGTAAGAAAATTTTAAATTAAACTTAAATTAAATTGGGATGAAAACTTATCACATTCTCACATTTAGAAAATTATAAATAAAGTAAAAGTATAAATCTAAATATTTCTTTCTTTACCAATTTATAAGTTTGACTTTTATAGTAATAGATGTATATTTAAATAAGAAAGAATATATTTAGATAATAAAGAATATCAATAAATGAATAATATATAATAAAGTATTAAATTACAGAGTAATATAAATCAGAAAAACAAGGTTTAAAAATAATATTCTTTTGTTATTACAGACAAACTAAGGATTTCAATGTATCTCAATATTAGGATTTCAATGTATCTCAATATTAGGATTTCAATGTATCTCAATATCAATGTCGAATAGCACAGCTAAAACCAACTATGCCTTTTAACAGAAAATTTTTAACAAGATTCATTAATTTTTTCTGTTTCAAATATATATTCAATGGATATTTAGATCTTAAATTGTGATTGTTTCTATTTCAGAAATAAATGATAAAATGAAATTTTTTGAGAGAATTTTGAATTCAATTTTAAGAATAGAACTTGATTGTGAACATAAACAAAGTTTAGTTATTTTTGTGAAAGTAAAATAATTTATGATGTTCTCACAAATAAATTATTTGAAAGATCTTTTAGGACATAGCCTTTAGTATTTTTATAACATAATAACCATAGATATTTAGACCATAGCATATTTATTATACCAAGTTTTTTATTACTTTAGTATCTGCATTAAATGATTTTTTTTTCATATCTGAAAATATTGTTGTTATCTGAAATATTTACATTTTTTCTTAATTCCATACCATACATTGTTATCCAATATACTATTCAAACTCCGTATAAATGTATATATAATACTGAACTTAATAGTATATTGATGCATAAAAATTTTTAAACAAAATTATTCGTCAAATATGTTTTGTCAAAATAGACTAATTAAACTGCATTAATTATTGCTATAAAATACATTAAATAAGGGTTTCTAGAAATGTTTTTAAAATATTATACTTACACTTGAAAATACAGTATATTTCTGATTCAGAAAACATTAAAATAATATGTTTTGAAGTCATTTACTACATAAAATTTTGTGCAATATCACATGAAATATGACTAGTAGTTTGCATATACATGGCATCATTTGCAAAAGTCCTTTCAGAAAATCTTCAGAATAATACATCAGCTCTAAATGATACATTATACTGCAAGACAAATTTATTCTATGGTATATTCGTTTGAATAGAAAAAATATTTATGTTTGAACACAGGAGTACACATTGGTGTTTTTCTATCTGAATTTTATGCCAATGGATTAATCTCTTTGTTAAGCTTTTTAGACAAAATTACAAATACGATCTTCTTGTAACACTGTGTCAGTTTAATAAACTAGTAAAAATATGGTAGAATAAAATTATTATCTCTTTTAAATACAGTGGTACTTCAGTATACGTTCTCTATCTATCCCAGATCCTTGGATCTGGACAGGAGGTATACTAAACGAATTTTCCTCGTAAGAAATAGAGAGAAAAATAATTCATCTCTTCCCATGAGAAAAATCCTATTGTTATTGAAATATTATACTTTCATGAAGTGGTATAAAGTAATGTAAGCACTTTTAATACAAAAACAGTTAGATGAAACACGTTTATAAATTAAAATTTAAAAAAATTTAATTTTTTTTTTAATTTTTTTTTCTGCACATGGACAGGAACCTTATCAGTTATTTTCATAAACATTATCTTGTTTCTGTCATTTGCTTATCAAACATTCAAAGTTAAAATTATTGTAAATTCCACTTAGTTGTAAATCTTCTTCCAATTCTTATAAAATGCCTGCTCCAGATTTTATATTAATAATATGAATACATTATACTACTATATAGTGGCCAATAATTAAAATTAAAATCAACTTTTAGAATCTTTAAACGAAACCTGCAAATATATGAATCATATTCGTTGTATAAATTCAATTACAGTGGTACCTTGACATATGCCCTTATTTCAATCTATATTCTTGGACTTAGCAAATACGAAGTATGCCAAACGAATGTTTCACATTAGAAATAAAGGGAAAATGATTAATCTTCTCCCGTGAGAAAAATTCCTACTATTATTGACATATTATACATTGGGAGGGTATAAAATAATTTAAACACCACTTATTACTACGCCTACGCCTACGACTACTTATACAGTTACATTAAATACAGGCATAAATGAAAATTTACCAAATTTAGTTTGCTCTTCTTTGTTGTTTTCACCTACTTGAATCTGGTTGGAAGCACTAGATTTGGCGTTTACTAAAAATATGTCCAAAGAAATGCTATCCTATTGCTATTGGAATATTATACATTTATGAGGTATTATAACACATTTTTAATACAAAAATACATAAATACAAAAGCAGTTAGATGAAATACATTCTGCCTTTTTTCATAATGTCTCTGAAATGGGATATTCGTCATTCCAAGCAATCCTGTTATGGCTTGTTTGGACTTTGTTTGGAGGGCACTTTTGGGAAAGTTTTAGACATCCATCGATTTGGCAAAATTTTTGACAAAAGCAAGTCGTATTCTAAACAAAGATCGAATGCCAAACAAAACTTTTCGCTTTCAAACAGAACATATATCTAATTAGTCAAACTAGATAACTTACCTATACCAATATATCACTGCATATAAAAGTTAACACTCATTGAAGACGGTGTGCTGTGGAAAGTATATAGCCTGAATTCCAACGTATTTCTTTAAATAAGCGTAATTTGTAATAGTTTTTTTAATTTATGATAATTTTGTAATATTTTTAAGCGGATAATATTTAATAATTTTATATAATATTTTAAAGTGGATAATATTTAATAAGTTTTTTATAATATTTTTAAGTGGATGTTTAAGTTGATAATGGTTGGCATCTCTGCAAACTAAGTGAATTTCCAACCTCCGATGCCAACAATTGAAAAATAAAAGACGATAATTCACATCTCCGGTCTCCAAAGTCTTAAAAATCATTATATAAAAATACATAGCGTTAAAAAAGATTCTCGAAAGAAAATTATATTATATCAAATTATATTTTGCATATTAAACGTTTAATATATAATAAAGTATCCCTTTTCTAAATTATTCTTAATTTCCTAAAGAAATTTCAGCACATCCTTTATTATTACATTCTCATAAAAAACAATCTAAGTTTATATCCTAATAGCATGTCCTCAACCTCAAAAACATACGCAGTGTTTAAATGTGTCTCGTTTTCCCCAAAGTAATCGATACATTAGCTGAATACAAAAGGTTTAAATAATTGTAAGCTCACAATGCTGTCACAGTTCTGAATTTAAGATACCCAGTTTCACCTATGCTTTACGAGAACAAAAGAATCCTAATTGTGCGAGGCAGAGTAATTAACAAATACAGATCGAAAGGTGTACAAGAATCTGGCTGCCTTCTGTTACCTCCAAAAAATACTTTTCACCTTCACCATACAACCCTTGCAAAGGCCCTATTTACAGTCCATTGCATTCGCCAAACAGCATTGTTCCACCATTGATTTTCGGGTTGAGGAATATTCAACAGACTGAACCAAATCACAGTTGGTTATCCCAATGCTCCATCTATGAGAAAAGAGAAAGCTTCTTTTGTGTGGTAACCGAGAAAATTGTTTTAATTAATAAGAGGGGTCGCTCCCTTCACGGTTTCGCCCCCCACCTGGAAAAGTGTATAAATTGTGTAATTAGAAAGAAGACATCCCGTTGCTCCACCCCCCTCCAACTGGATTGAACCCCACAGGGGTGGAAAGAAAAGATTTTTGAATAAGAGAGGGGACATAAATACTTCCCCCCCCGAAACGTATAAAAGCTGTTTTCTAGATTTCACCTGAAAATTCATCTCACCCCCCCTCAAATTGAAGACAAAGGACCTCCCACAGGGAAGGTCGATACATTTTTCAGAACACCATCAGTTGACATTTTTTTTTTTTTTTTTTTTAGTCGTTATACAGAGAAGGCCAACAGACCGTTTGCCATTGTTGGTGAATGAATCCAAATTTCAAATCGAGAGCTTTTCTTATAAGATCTGAAATTAATCTTTTTTTTAAACAGGTTTATCTCTCACCAGATGAATTAAAATACCTAGGATGAAACGAAATCATTTTTAATGGGAGAGGTATTTTGCATGGAAATTAAGTGACTCTATGTATAAGTTGTTGAAGTGAGTTTCTGTATTTTTATTTTCCTTTGTATTTTTTTCCTCCATTCTCATTTAAAGCAATATAAAACATTTCTTCTATTTTTATCTTTTCGTTCTGATATTATTCTTACTTTAAATAAGATGTTTGGATTAAGGTACCACAGTATTATTTTCCTTTTCTTTAAGCAAGTTTTATTAGTTTTTCCACAGAAAAGCAAATCGCACTTTTATGAAAGAAAACAAAATAGAAACTACCTTTTCCTTTTAAGGCTCAAATATTTATCATAATTATTTTTTGTGTAAAATAATAATTTTTATGTAATCATCCAGGAAATAAAATTAAATGAAATTGTTCAATAAATAAAATTAAATAAAAAAAAAATCAAGTGAAATTGAAATATAATAAATAAAAAATAGAAAATAGAAAAAAATATAATAAAAAATAAAATAAAGTTGTTCTTTATTACACAAATTTAGTTAGTTAATATGCATTAAAACATTAATACTATCAAAGTTGAGTGATATTTGGAGGTTTTATAACCAATACATGAGAACTTATTGCATAAATTTTAAAATATAATGTATTGATACCTACGAAAGTCAAAAAAAATGTATCAATATAAAAATGACGAAATAATCTTTTGATGTTTCAAAAAATTTTTTATACTTAGAAATTCTATGTGACCCTAAATAAAATTACAAATTATAACTTTGCAAAAAAAATAAACAATAATCGTTATTTTTTATGATTTTAAAAAATGATCTTCACTAATATATCAAATAAATCCTAATTAATTCAGAAATTTTAAAAATAATCAACTATCTTTTTCTCGTGATATTTTATTGTGCTTCTTTGTTTACGTTTATATAGAAATAAATGCACAGCTGAAATGTAAAGAAAAATTTTCATGAAATTCAAATAAAAAAATCCAATTAGTTCTAAACACTGAACTATGCATGACAAGTACAATACAAAAAGTATTGTACAATATTTCTGTGTATCTTTTAGTATTACAATATAATACAGATATGACCCTTTGATTGTCTGATTACAGAAAATAAAACAATTTTAGTTTTGATAAACTTTATTAAGGAAAAATATTTGTCAAGAATTAAAAAGTTTGAAGTTTTAAAAACTCCCTTTAAATAATATAAATTGGATAAATAAAGCAATTATCTTATGCAAGAATTTCCAATAATATTTTTTTACCTTTAATCTATTAGCATTTATTTTTAAGAATATAATAGAGTTTTTTTTTTTTTTTTTTTTTTTTTTTTTTTTTTGAAAATGAATTGAAAACAAATGTTGTACGTTTTTTACCTCATTTTATTTGCAATAACTTATCTAATGGCAAGTGTTTGTTTTTTAAGTCCAGCGCCATCTAGTGACCTGAAAGTCTTGGGGGTGGCAATAAAAAACAAAGTGTTTATTTAATTAAAAAATAATCAAAGAAAACGTTTTTCATAATTTTGACTACGAATTTTGCGAACGAAGTAATAAAATCAAAGAAAAAAACTGAACTTCTAATTGTTATAGTTTTTAAGCTACGATTGAATATACACACAAACATATATTTGTGTATATATAAATTTAAATCATTTGATTTCTTGGAGTTGAGAAAAGACTGAACTTCTAAGTGTTACAGTTTTTAAGCTACTACGGAATATACGCATAAAGATACATTTGTGTGTATCTAAATATAAATCATTTGAATTCTTGGAGTTGAGAAAAGACTGAACTTCTAAGTGTTACAGTTTTTAAGTTACTACGGAATATACGCGTAAAGATACATTTGTGTGTATCTAAATATAAATCATTTAAATTCTTGGAGTCTAGGATTTTACTTGATGTGTTCCTTTTTTTTTAAGCACTTTATCTTAGACATGCTTTAATATGTTCTGTTGTTAAATTTCTATATCAATCTAAATTTGTAATGAAAATGTAGGAAAATTAAAGTGAAGCTTTAATTTATTCAACTATCAATTTAGAATTTTATTTCTCTGTTAGAATAACTATAGATAGTTTGTGATGTTATTTCATTTAGTTTAATTAATTAGAAAGGTCTTTGAAAAATTGGAACTATTCCGGATATATTTTAACGATTTAGAATAAATCAGGGTAAATTTAATGATATATTCCGTATATATTACATATATTTTATGTATAAAGATAAAATCTGTGAAAATTACATACGAGGAAAAAAAGTTTAAACGGTACATATAAGAAACTGAGTAGATCATATAAAGCATTTTCTAGTTACTTCAATTCCTCATTTGTCATGCTTTTTCAATTGAAATAACTATGAATTCTCCTACCAAACATATAAATTGAATTTTTGCTGTATACATAAGCTCTATTGTATAGATAAGTTTCTTATTAGGAAAATACTGTACAATATTTCTATGCATGTATCTCATATCCTTATAATATATTTGAAAATTACATATGAGGAAATAACTTATAAAAACTGAGTAGGTCATACAGCATGTACTTGTTACTGTATACTTGTTTTTTCTTCCTTGAAATAAATTAACCATGAAGTCTCCACTAAACGTATAAAGTGGGTTCTGCTTTTATATATAAGTTCTATTCTATAGAAAAGTTTCTTAATAGAAAAATATTGAACAATATTTCTATGTATATATCTCATAGCATTATAATATATTTGAAAATTGCACACGATGTAATAACTTTAAAAAGCATTATAAAAACTGAGTAGGTCATATAAAGCATATTTGTTACTGTAATTTCCCATTTACTAAGCTTTCTTCCTCAAAATGAACTAATCATGATGTCCCCTACCAAACGTATAAAATGGATTTGGCTTTGTATATAAATTCTATTGTACAGAAAAGTTTCTTAATAGAAAATATTGGACAATATTTCTATGTATATATTTTGTAGCATTATAATATATTTGAAAATTACATACGATGAAATAATTTTAAAAAGAACTTAAGTAGATCATATAAAGCATATACTTGTTACTGTAATTTCCCATTTACTACGCTTTCTTCCTCGAAATGAACTGACCATGAAGTCCCCACCAAACATATAAAAGTGGGTTCTGCTTTATATATAAGTTCTATTCTATAGAAAAGTTTCTTAATAGAAAAATATTGAACAATATTTCTATATATATATTTTGTAGCATTATAATATATTTGAAAATTACATACGATGAAATAATTTTAAAAAGAACTTAAGTAGATCATATAAAGCATATACTTGTTACTGTAATTTCCCATTTACTACGCTTTCTTCCTCGAAATGAACTGACCATGAAGTCCCCCACCAAACATATAAAGTGGGTTCTGCTTTATATATAAGTTCTATTCTATAGAAAAGTTTCTTAATAGAAAAATATTGAACAATATTTCTATATATATATTTTTTGTAGCATTATAATATATTTGAAAATTACATACGATGAAATAATTTTAAAAAGAACTTAAGTAGATCATATAAAGCATATACTTGTTACTGTAATTTCCCATTTACTACGCTTTCTTCCTCGAAATGAACTGACCATGAAGTCCCCACCAAACATATAAAGTGGGTTCTGCTTTATATATAAGTTCTATTCAATAGAAAAGTTTCTTAATAGAAAAATATTGAACAATATTTCTATGTATATATCTCATAGCATTATAATATACTTGAAAATTACATACGATGAAATAATTTTAAAAAGAACTTAAGTAGATCATATAAAGCATATACTTGTTACTGTAATTTCCCATTTACTACGCTTTCTTCCTCGAAATGAACTGACCATGAAGTCCCCCACCAAACATATAAAGTGGGTTCTGCTTTATATATAAGTTCTATTCTATAGAAAAGTTTCTTAATAGAAAAATATTGAACAATATTTCTATATATATATTTTGTAGCATTATAATATATTTGAAAATTACATACGATGAAATAATTTTAAAAAGAACTTAAGTAGATCATATAAAGCATATACTTGTTACTGTAATTTCCCATTTACTACGCTTTCTTCCTCGAAATGAACTGACCATGAAGTCCCCCACCAAACATATAAAGTGGGTTCTGCTTTATATATAAGTTCTATTGTATGGATAAGTTTCTTAATAGAAAAATATTGTACAATATCTTATAGTATTGCAATATATTTGAAAACTATATACGAGACAATAACTTTCTAAAATTAAAGATAAGCCTGCATTTAAAAATAATTATTCAATATAAGCACATAAATTTCATAGAAAAAATGGTTGTGCTTGAAATGAACTAGGCATGAAGTCCCTACCAAACGTATAAAGTGGGTTCTGCTTATATATAAAGCAAAACCTTAAGCTTCTACATGAAGTTCTATTGTATTGAAAAAGTTTCACAATAAAAAATATTGACCAATATTTCTATGTATATATCTTATATCATTATAATATATTTGAAAATTATATACGCTGAAATAATTTTAAAAAGAAACTAAGTAGGTCATATAAAGCATGTGCTTGTTACCATAATTTCCCATTTACTAGGCTTTCTTCCTTGAAATGAACTGACCATGAAGTCCCCCACCAAACGTATAAAGTGTGTTCTACTGTATACATAAGTCCTTCACGACCATTTCTTTAACGGGTCTAGCTTTCCCGAACATGCCGGGTTGGGAGGCCTAATCGAGAAAGAAGTGGAAAAGGAAAATCTCCCTCGCAGCAATCCCTGCCATTTCTCCGGTCATCCCCCTGGGAGTCCAGCCTTCGTCCAGGCAGGTGGTGCCCAGAGGCATCTCTTCGGCCAGTGTCCAGGCTTCGTCAAATCGTCCCTGTGGTGCGGCTCATCTCGACCAAAGCGCGTGACAGGGTTGTCTCTGGAGCATAAGCTATCTTCAGGATCAGTGCAATAAACGCATTAGGGAAAGATAGGATGATAAATAAATAATAAAAGTACGAGGAGCCATTTTTAGAGATTTATTGGAAAAGGGTATTGGGGCAGGGGCTCAATACTCAAGTTAAGCGATGTTCTTTGCACGTTTTCTTAAGTCACTTGCAAGCTCTCTCGTGGAATGTTTTGTATAAACACGATGTGTAGCTGTGTTATAAAGATTTATGCTTCAGTTTGGATCTTAAGAGAAAAGCATCTTTCCTTATCAACACCTACGATTCCGTGTGCAAATGTTATGTCCTTCTTTTAACTAATGACATTTTTATATTCAAAACTTTAAATGGGTTTTACGATTGATTTCAGTATTATAATATGAAAATACTTTTTGCAGAATTCCAATTGAAGCTTTTTTTGTGGCCTAGTCTTCTAATAGGAGGATAAATAAATAATATAAGTATCTCTCTTATCAACACCTACGATTTTGTGTGCAAATGTTATGTCTTTCTTTTAAATAATAGCATTTTTATATTCAAAACTTTAAATGGTTTTACATGGTTTCAAATGGTTTTTGCAAATAATTTCGAATCATAATATGAAAATACTTTTGTAATCTTTGACTTCTAGATAACTTAGTCTTCTAGATGGGATAAATAATAAATAATAAAAGTAAGAGGTGAATTTTTTAGAGATTTATTGGAAAGCGGTATTGGATGTGAGACTCAATACTCAAATTAAGAGACTTTTTGCAAGTCTTTTTTACGAATTGGGGCTGAAATGTTATTTTCTTTTTTAACTAGCAAAATTTTTGTATTCTGAACTTTAAATACATTATTTTTATGATTAATTTCAGTATTATAATGTGAAAATACTTTTTAAAATATGCCATTTGTAGCCTTTGTTCTCAAGTTCATTTAATTTTACATCTATAATTTATATTAAGCAGTGTAGACATTTTAGATAGTATTTCGTTATGCAATATTTTCAAAAAAATTTCAGATATTTTTTTCTTCTAAAAATATATAAACATTCTTTATAAACATGAAATAAACAGATATTTCTATGTATATATATATTCTTTTTTTCCAATTTCTTAAATTTTCGAATTTGTAATTTTTAAATTCCATCTTGAGTTTTTTCATAAAACTTTTATCACTTACTTTAAATCTTACTTTTTGAAATTCACTTTTATTTTAAAATTGTATTATTTTTTTCAATTTTCCGTATGTTGTCATTTGCTCTGTAGTTCAGATTGTTGTAAAGGTGACTGCGATAGAGTATTACGAATAGACGATCAAACTGCTTGGTTTCAATTTTACGGGTTTTCTATAAAAATTCACGCAAATACGATGCAGTTACTCGCAAAAGTCTTACTCTTTTTAGAAAAATTTTGACTAATAGAATTGTTTTTACTCATTATAAAGTGTTCAATAAATTTTAAAGAATACTAAGCCAACATGAAAACTAGTGGAGGTAAAAATGTTTTTGTATATATAAATATTAGTTTTTATATAAAACTAATATTTGGTAATACCAAATATTAGTTTTGTTTATGACATAGTAAAATGATTTTTTATAACATGGTGAACATCTTAATACGAAACCATGGTATGGTATAACATGGTTTTTTATTAAGATGTTCTCTATTTTCTTGCAAAAATATAACAACATAAATAACTCGCACGGATATTTGCTCTACATTTTCTACAGTTTCTATTCAGTGAGTGTATATGTGTAGACATTTATCGTTCTATTGTAAGAAAACCTCGAACTGTAAAACCAAAATTTTTAAATCTCCATCTTTTTCCATTAAACTCTTTTACGGGATCATGAAAAATATTAAATTTGGACAAAAAAAAATTAAAGGATTATAAAGCGAACTAAACATCACAAAAGTTTTTATTACAAAAAAAACATACCGAAGAAACGACAAAGTAGGGACATCATGGAATTGAAAAATTCCAACAACAGCAGAATCAAATTAATACAGGACTGCGAAACAAAATTTTTAAGTAAATCTCTTTTTGTGTATTTTTTTACCTTGAATAACAAATATTACCATAGAAGTTAGTTTTATGTGGCCTAACATAAAAGAAATCTGACGAAAAGGTCCTAATTTATTCACTCTTCTACCTCAAACATAAATGCTTACTGCCTTATTCGACTCCAAAGAATTTAATTTCATTACCTCAGAGTTGAGTTTCCCCCCCCCGCCCCATCCCCGCCATGGATTTTCCAGGGAATTTCACTAAATTTTAACTATATTCTGCTGAGCCCTCCTGCTTAACTACATTCTGCTGGAATTTCTCCTTACTATGCAAAAGCAACTATTATGTAACAACTACATTTTAAATGCATTAAAACTGTAGTTAAAACGGATTACATTTTTAACAAACATTAGGTCCTCGTTACTGTCATGTGACGACTATAATGGATTAGAGATAATAAGAAATTTTTGCGAATTATTATAGTTTTTAACATGTTAAACTGATGTTTCAATAAGGATCAGAGAAAATATAAGGGATAATGGATATATTCAATAAGGATAAATTTATATAAGGGATCAGGGATATATTCAATAAGGTTAAATTTATATCAGAAATATATTCAATAGAGATAAATTTATGTAAGGGATATATTCAATAGAAATAAATTTATATAAGGGATATATCCAATAGGGATCAACATCTAAAAGGGATATATTCAATAGGGATAAATATTTATAAGGGATATATTCAATAGGAATAAATTTATATAAGGGATATATCCAATAGGGATAAACATCTATAAGGGATATATTCAATAGGGATAAATATTTATAAGGGATATATTCAATAAGGATAAATTTATATAAGGAATATATTCAAATTGGAGAAATTTATATAAGGAATATATTCAAATTGGATAAATTTAGATAAGGAATATATTCAAATTGGATAAATTTATATAGGGGATATATTCAATAAGGATAAGAGATTTTTAAAACATGGTAAACATCTTAATAAGAAACCATGGTATGATATAACATGGCTTTTTATTAAGATGTTCTCTCTTTTCTTGCAAAAATATAACAACATAAATAACTCGCATGGATATTTGCTCTACATTTTCTACATTTTCTATGCAATGATTGTATATATGTAGACATTTATATTTTTATTGTAAAGAAAATGTTAAGCTGTAAAACCTAAATTTTTAAATCCCCATCTTTTTTCCATTAAAATCTTTTACGGTATCATGAAAATATTAAATTTTAACTTAAAAAAAATTAATGGATTATAAAAGCGAATTAAGCATCACAAAAGTTTTTATTACAAAAAAAAAAAAAAAACCTACCGAAGAAACGACAAAGTAGAGACAACATGGAATTGAAAAATTCCAACAACAGCAGAATCAAATTAATAAACGACTGCGAAACAAAATTTTTAAGCAAATCTCTTTTCGAGTATTTTTTTACCTCGAATAACAAACATTACCATAGAAGTTAACATTTTATGTGAGATACAGAAAGAAACCTGACGAAAAGGTCCTAATTTATTCACTCTTCGACCTCAAGCATAAATGCTTACTGCATTATTCGACTCCAAAGAATTTAATTTCATTACCTCAGAGTTGAGTTTCGCTCCCACCCCACCACTGCCATGGATATTCCAGGGAGTTTCACTAAATTTTAACTATATTCTGTTGAGCCTCCTGCTTAACTACATTCTGCTAGAATTTCTCCTTACTATGCAAAAGCAACTATTATCTAACAACTACATTTTAAATGCATTAAAACTGTAGTTAAAACGAACTACATTTTTAACAGACATTAGGTCCTCGTTACTGTCATGTGACAACTATAATGGATTCGAGACAATAAGAAGTTCTTGCCAAATATTATAGCTTTTAACATGTTAAACTGATGTTTCAATAAGGATCAGAGAAAATATAAGGGATAAGGAGATATTCAATAGGGATAAATTTATATAAGGAATATATTCAATAGGGATAAATTTATATAAGGAATATATTCAATAGGGATACATTTATATAAGGGATATATTCAATAGGGATAAATTTATATAAGGGATATATCCAATGGAGATAAATTTTTATAAGGTATGTATTCAATAGGGATAAATTTATATAAGGGATATATCAAATGGGAATAAATTTATATAAGGGATATGTTCAATATAGATAAATTTATATAAGGGATATATTCAATAGGGATAAATTTATATAAGGGATATATTCAATAGTGATAAATTTATATACGGGATATATCCAATGGGGATAAATTTATATATGGGATATATTCAATAGGAATAATTTATATAAGGGATATATTCAATAGGGATAAATTTATTTAAGGTATATATTCAATTGGGATAAATTTATATAAGGATATATTTAATAGGGATAAATTTATGTAGGGGTATATTCAATAGGGATAAATTTATATAAGGGAGATATTCAATAAGGATAAAATTTATATAAGGGATATATTCAATAAGGATAAATTTATATAAGGGATATATTCAATAGGGATAAATTTATGTAGGGATATATTCAATAGGGATAAATATTTATAAGGGTTATATTCAATAATTATAAATATTTTTAAGGGTTATATTCAATAGGGATAAATTTTATATATATATTCAATAGGGATAAATTTATTTAAATGGGGATAAATTTATATAAGGGATATATTCAATAGGGATAAATTTATTTAAGGTATATATTCAATAGGGTTAAATATTTATAAGTGATATATTCAGTAAGGATAAATTTATGTAAGGGCGATATTCAATAGGGATAATTTGCATAAAGCATATATTCAACAGGATAAATTTATATAAGTGATATATTCAGTAGAGATTAATTTATATAAGGATATATTCAATAGGTATAAACTTATATATAAAAGATATATTCAATGATATATTCAATAGGGGATTAATTTTTATAAGGGATATATTCAATAGGGATAAGAGATGCTATAAAACTTACAGCTTTATATGAATATTTTATAAGTAAAAGGTAATAAATATGAATAATTGTACTTATACTTTACTATTTCTTTCCAAAATTCAGAGTTAAAAATTAAGAAAAAGTTTTATTAATTGTTTTTTTAATTAAATATAAACCTTATTTTTTATTGAAATCAGATTTTCAGGTCGCTAGATGGTGCTAGCTTTAAAAAGGTCATTTTTTATTTTTTCATCCATCTCTGCAAAAAAAAAAAAAAATTGTATGTGTGTCAAAAATCAAATTTAAAGCATTAATTGAGAAATTTAGTATCAAATAGTTTTTAATATCATTTCTGAAAATAATTTGCATCTTTTCAAAATTCAAAAATAAGAAATATTTATAATAAAATTATGTTCATTTTCATTCTGGATAATAGTCAGTCATAAAAAAAATTTAGTTTTTATACATTTGTAACGTCTAAAATTAAAGTTAAATTAAGTTGATTTCAATTATTATAATGAATTGATTATTGTTAAGTTATTATTGATAAGTTGACTTATTATTATAAGTTGACGCTCAAAATAATGTTGACTGCAGTGATTAACTGATGAAGATCATTACAAAAAATCCCTCAGTAGTTAGCTTAGTCTTACTCTGTGAGTTAAATTACAAATTTTTTATTTGATATCTTGAAAATTAGAATGTTAAAAAATACTCTTAAATTTAAGAAGCACAGAATGGAAAATAAGTCATTTAAGTACCAGGAAAAGTAAGCATTTACAAAAAGGTATATTAATATGGTAATGAAGTAAAATTTTGTGCTCTTAAATAAACTATTTTTAATAGGTTATTTAAATTTTAACAAAAAATGTCAAAAACAAAAATCATTTAATTTATTATTATTGGAAATTTTCTTTCTTGTATACGTTTATTTTTTGTTTAAATTTATGTCGACTATTTCTACATTACTACATTACACCACACCATATCACTGTGCCTAGAGCTGAATTGCCCCCTATACAGTTTGAGAATGATGTGGGTAAGAAGTCTGACTAGGCTACGTGACGCTCTACGGTCATATGAGACGGGACCTAAGGCTTAAAGTGGATTCCGAACCACTAGAATCATCCATGGCACCGCCGGGATTCGAACCTGAAACTTATGATACCGAGCGCCAGAACTATTAAAGTAGCACAGTAGTTTTAGTAGCACAGAGTAGAAAATAGGTCATTTAAGGAGTACTGAGAAAAGTAAGTATTTACAAAAAAAGTGTATTAATACGGTAATGACATAGATGAAAATAAAATTGTGTGCTCTTAAATAAACTATTTTTAATACATTATTTAAATTTTAACAAAAAAAATGTCTAAAAACAGTAATTATTTAATTTATTATTATTATAGGAAATTTTGCCATCTGATATACGTTTAATTTTTTTTTTTAAATCTATGCCATCTATTTCTACATTATGAAATTCACTTGAAAAATCTTTATCGATATTTTTTATTCATGAAATTTTAATCAAAATGAATTTTCACAAAAGAAAAATTCAAACCCTCTAATAAAAACTTAATCGCATCATAAAAACTCTTAATGTTCTAAAATGCAATTTTAAGATAATTCCTCGCCCTCAATTAACCCATTCCGAGCACTTGGCTTGCGTGAAAGAAATGCTGAACTTGGGCAGCTTATTTTCAGAGCATTAATTTAATCAGTAATTAATTAAATATCTCATAAGACACCCTAACTCCCGTGCAAAAAGAATTTGGCGTCTTGCTTCGCTTACACACGTAAACTGCTCTTCTATTTCACCATGGGGATTATCGCTTCTTAGAAACCTCTAACTTGGTGCGACATCCTCCGCAACTAAACTCTCCCACGAGCCAATTCGCTTAATTGATTGGCTCCCGGAATTTTTTCATGACAATGCGTAAGGGTTTAAAAGAGACTGGAAATGGGTCTTTTAGGGATTGCTTCAAAACTGTCTTGCAAAACTTCGGAATACGTTAATCTATTGGGCGATGAATAAATGCAATTCGTGCTTTCAAAAGCATTTTCGAGAGTACTTTTCAATAATAATAAATTGCTTTCCTCCTTTCCACTGGCTCTCTCTAGCTGCCTGAATATATCAGTTAGATAGATAAATGTATCTCTGGTTTATATCTAATTTGATTATGCTAATTCATCAAGAATATTAGTTTGTATTTCTCAAGTATATTTATGTATTTAAAATAATTACATCAATGACCTAGCGTTCCACTGATTATGCTATAAGCAATTCACAGAATGGAAATCAATCAAAAAAAACTTTCAGGGGTAATTCTCTGTAAGAAAATCTGGAAAACTTCCACCCCAACAGCCTTGTGGTGATGCTCGGAGCTTTCAAATACTGTCAAAATTACAGTCATTCTTATCAATTAAATTTTTTTCCACGAGCTACTTCCCTTAATTGATTGGTCCCCAAAATTTTTTTCTTGTCAATGCTAGCTATTTTAAATAGTTGGTCAGTAAGGGATTCCAACACTAAAAATAGCTTTCAGGGATTGCTTCGAAACTGCCTGGTAAAACTAAATACGTTAATCTATTTGGAGATGAATAAATGCAATTTGTGCTTCAAAAGCATTTTGGAGAGTACTTTTTCAATGATAATAAAATGCTTTCGTCCTTTTCCACTGGCTCTGTCTAGCTGCCTATATCAGTTAGGTAGGTAAAGGCATTGATTATTTAAATCCCTTTGTTAAGATCGTTATGTGTCTAATTTAATTATTCTAATTTATCAAGAAGATAGTTTGTATTTTTAAGTCAATAAAATTTACGTGCTTAAAAATCATTATATCGGTGACCTAGAATTCCACTAACTATGCTATAAGCAATTCACTGACAAGATAACTGTCAAGAAAACTTTCAGGGTATTTCTATGTAGAAAATACTGAAAACTCACCAAATAGCCTTTTTTTGTTGATGCTCAGTATTCTTAAATACTGTTACAATCACCGCCATCTTAGTCAATTAAATTCTTCCACGAGGTAATTGTTTGAAAACTGCCTAGCAAAATTTTGGAATACATTAATATATTCGTCGATGAATAAACGCAATTCGTACTCGATATCGATCACTAAGCGTTCCATTAAATATGCTATAAACAATTCACTGACAAGAAGCCTATCAAGAAACTTTCAGGGGTAATACTATGTAAGAAAATACTGAAAACTCCCCTCAAATAGCCTTGTTGATGTTCCGAGTTCTCAAATGCTGTGGCAATATCCATTGATTGGGTTTAAAATTTTTCATGACAATGCGTAAGCTTTAAAAGAGACTGGAAATGGGTCTTTTACGGATTGCTTCAAAACTGCCTTGCAAAACTTCGAATACGTTAATCTATTCGAGATGAATAAATGCAATTCGTGCTTCAAAGCATTCTCGAGAGTATTTCTTTTTCAATCATAATAAATTGCTTTCGTCCTTTTCCACTGGCTCTCTATCTTCCTATGTCAGTTAGGTAGGTAAATGCATTTATTATTTAAATCTCTGGTTAAGATGGTTATGTCTAATTTGATTATGCTAATTCATCAAGAAGATAGTTTGTATTTCTCAAGTATATTTATGTATTTAAAATAATTACATCGATGGCCTAGCGTTCCACTAACTATAGTATAAACAATTCACTGGCAAAAACCTATCAGAAAAAAAAAAAATTTCAGTAGTAATTCTATGTAAGAAAATACTGAAAACTCTCACTAAACAGACTTGTTGTTGATGTTCAGAGTTCTCAAATACTGTTACAATCTCCGCTATCCTCAGCAATTAAATTCTTCCACGAGCTAATTCACTTAATTAATTGGTTCTCAGAATTTTTTATGTCAATAACTATTTACAGAAGGATTCTGATATTGAAAATGGGCATTTTACGGATTGCTTCGAAACTGTCTGGCAAAAACTTCGGAATACGTTAATCTATTCGAGATGAATAAATGCAATTCGTGCTTCAAAAGCATTTTCGAGAGTATTCTTTTTCAATCATAATAAATTGCTTTCTGCCTTTTCCACTGGCTCTCCTAGCTGCCTATATTAGTTAGGTAGGTGAATGCATTTATTATTTAAATCTCTGGTTAAGATGGTTATGTCTAATTTAATTATGCTAATTCATCAAGAAGATAGTTTGTATTTTTTAGTCAATGAAATTTAAAAATCATTATATCAATGACCTAGAGTTCATTAACTATGCTATAAGCAATTCACTGACAAGAAAGCTATCAAATTTTTAGGTAATTCTATGTAAGAAAATACTGAAAACTCCCATAAACAGCCTTGTTGTTGATGCTCGGAGTTCTCAAATACTGTTACAATATCCTGCCATCTTTGCAATTAAATTCTTCCACGAGCTGATTCACTTATTTTATTGGTTCCCATGATTTTTTTTATGTCAATACTAACTATTTAAAGAGGGATTCCGATGCTGAAAATGGATCTTTTAGGGGCTGCTTCAAACTGTCTGGGAAAACTTTGAAAAAAATTAATCTATTCGGTTATAAATAAATGTAATTCATGCTTCAAAAGCATTTTGGAGAGTATTTTTTCAATAATAATAAATTGGTTTCGTCCTTTTCCACTGGCTCTCCCTCGTCATTTTAATATATCAGTTAGGTAGGTAAATGTATTTATTTTTTTAATCTCTGGTTAAGATATGTCTAGTTTGCTTAAGTTTATTCATCAAGAAGATAGTTTGTATTTCTCAAGTCAATAAAATTTATGTGCTTAAAAATAATTACTTTTTATAAATCGATGACCTGAGTTTCACTAACTATGCTATAATCAATTCACTGACAAGAACCTATTAAACCTATCAAAAACCAAGAACCTATCAAAGAATTTCAGAGGTAATTCTATGTAAGAACTCCCAATAAACAGCCTTGTTGTGGATGCTCGAGTTCACAAATGCTGTTGCAATCTCCGCCGTCCACTGCATTTAAATTCTTCCACGAGCCAATTCCCTTAATTGATTGGTTCTCCAGAATTTTTTAATGTCGATGCTAACTATTTAAAGAGGGTTTCTCATACTGAAAATGGGTCTTTTAGGGATTTCTTCGAAACTGTCTGGTGAAACTTCGAAATAAGTTAATCTATTCGGCTATGAATAAATGCAATTCGTAATTCAAAAGTATTTTGTAGTGTAGTTCTTTAATAGCGAATAATTGGTTTCGTCCTTTTCCTCTAGATAGATAACTGCATTTATTATCTTCACCTATGGTTTGATAGTTTTCACTAATTTGATTATGAATATTTATTAAGATAGTTTATATTTCTCAAGACAATAATATTTATGTGTTTAAAAATAATTAATTTTACATACATCGATGATTTGGTGTTTCACTAACAATGCTACAAGCAATTCACTGATAAAGATCTTGTTAAAAAAAGTTTTAGACGTAATTTTTGTATTATGTGTTCTGTGTAAGAAAATCCGAAAATTTCCGTCAAACAGCCTTGTTATCGATAAACGAATCTCTCAAATACTGTTACAATCTCCATTGCTATCCTTCGCAATTAATTTCTCCGCTCTAATTCACTTAATTGATAGGCTTTCAAAAATTTTCATGCCAATGTTAACTATTAAAATGGAATTCCGACAATGAAAATGGGTCTTTTAAGGACTGTTTCAAAACTATCTAGCAAAACTCCGGAATACGTTAAACTATTCGGCGCTAAATACATGCAATTCGTGCTTCAAAAGCATTTTCGAGAGTACTTCTTTAATAATAATAATTGGTTTCACCCTTTTCTACTAGCTGTCTCCAGGTAGATAATTGTATTTATTTTCTTCGCCTCAGTTTCGATAGCTATGCCTAGCAGGATTATGAATATTTGTTAAGATAGTTTATATTTCACAAGTCAATAATATTTCTGCGTTTAAAAAAATAGTTATTTTTATATTCATCGGCGGCCTGGCGTCCCACTAAGCAATTCAATGACAGGATATCTTGTAGAAAATTATCAAAAGCAATTCCGTGTATTGTGTGGTCTGTGTAAGAAAAACCTGGAAAACTCGCACCGATCAACCTTATTATCAATGAGCAAAACTTTCATGTGCTGTTACAATCTCCATTGCTATCCTTCGCAACTAAACTTTCCCATGAACTAATTTTCTTAATTGATTGGTTCCAAGAACTTTTTATGTCAATGCGTAGAGACTTAACGAGGGATCCCGATACTAAAATAGGTCTTTATGATTTCATCCAAACTGTCTTGCATAACTTCGAATACGCTAATAGATTGATCAAGGAATAAATGCAATTCGTGCTTCAAGAGTATTTTGGGGAATACTTCTTCAGTAATGATAAATTGGTTTCGGTTTTTTTTTTCCTCTCTAGTTTAACTCTCTCTAGCAGTCTTAATATATCAGTCAGGTAGGTAAATGTATTTATTTTTTTCAATTCCTTCTATTAGTTCACACTCTCCCTCTATATATCTGGTTCAAATTTTCAATCGTTAATACAATACTTATTATTCATCCATTCAAGTTCAAATACATTTTTTTGAACTTGTAGTGGATGACACTGGATGTTAATACATTTTTTCAAATAGTAATTCAGTTAAATTTAATTAATTAATTTTAGTTTTTTTTTTATTCAAGTTGCATATACCTACCCATAGATGGCGCCAGATAAACTTAAAAATGAATGAAAACTATTTATAAAGGATTTTCTGAAATATAGTGAAAAAAAGTAGGAATTGACTTTAAAAAAAAAAAAAAATTATATTACTTGTTTCTTCTCTGGTTAATATGGTTATGTCTATTTTGATTAAGTTATTCATCAAGAAGATAGTTTGTATTTCTTTAATCTATTCATCGATGAATAAATGCAATTCGTGCAAGAGTATTTTGGGAAGTACTTCTTCAATATTGATACATTGGTTTGGTCTTTTCATTTAGCTCTGTCTAGCAGTCTTCATATATCAATCAGGTAGACAAATGTATTTATTTTCTTTATCTCTGATTATAATAAATACTATGTCTAATATGATTACGATTATTTATCAAAATAGTTAGTATTTCATAAGTTAATAATATTTATGTACCTCAGAATAATTTCTTCAATGCATGTTATTCTAACTATGTAACGAACAATTCACTAATGCAAGGCCTTTCATTAGAACCGAGCACGTTGCCAGTGAGCCACGAGTCAGGCATTTGCTAATATAAAATAAACTAAAGAACATTTTTCTATTTATAATTTACGTAAATAATTCAGAAATGATTGATTTCAACCATTAGTCTAAAATTCTAAAATAGCTATCAGGTGGTGAAGGAGAAGAAATAAGTAGATTTTTTTTTTTTTTTTTTTTTTTTTTACAACTAAAAGTATCATGATTAATTATTTGTGAAAATTTGGTTTACTCTTGTGCAAGTAAATTTATAAGTAAAAAACCGGAATAAATAGGAATTTCTGAATTAAAATAATTATCAATAAATATTAATTCTTTTTATTTAAAAATTTCTCAAATCTTTAGTATTTAAATGTAAGGTTGAAATATTTAAAACAGAAATTAAATTAAACAGTGTTGTTGTTTCTTTTCCCACTTGGTCGACAGTAATATCTAGACCAAGTCCATGAACCCATGTGGTCTCATGGCAGGGGGGCAGCTTCTGTTGCGATGAAGCACCCGTTGGTAGAAGTCTGACTTGGCTGCGCGTCTGTGAAGAAGGTGGGCAGTGTATTTCGGTAGTACTTTTTAAGGGGAACTAACCCTCATTTGCGTATTGTATGTCAAAAACCTGGGAAAATCCCACCAGGTAGTCCGACTAACGAGGCAAGATTCTAAACATCACAAATGCCATTGAGACCCCTCGTTTTTGAAACAGTGTCTAAAACAAAGTAGCCAGCAGATTTAACCTCAGCCCTAAGGCTCAACAGTGGCGCACGTTGCCACTGAGCCACGAACCAAGCCAAAAAAAATTAGACAGTAAATACAGTAAAATTAAACAGAAAATAATTTAAATAATATATAATTTGTGTTAATAAGGATTCGAGATTTTTTTAATATCAATTGAGAAATTATTTTAAAGTTAATTATAAATTGCATTGAAATCAGTTTCATATTAACAATCATCTATCCGTTTATAACTGTGAACTCTTTCCTTCATGTGCGTGATGTCACAGACCGTTTGGTCTTCAGCAGCCAAGCTTTGTATCTAGGAGGTGTTGCGTAAACTCTCAAATGCTTTTTCTCATTGAAAACTTATAGCTCTCAAAACACTGTATGAGAATCAAGTCAATGTAATAATGCCTTGCTCAAAAAAGCAATAACTATCATTCTTTTAAAGTTCTTTATTTTAATTATACAGAAACGATAATTTGAATTGCAAAAAAAAATTTAGATTTGTGAATAGCAACCTTTCTGTCTTCATTAACTTTTACATTACTTCCCATTCAATATACTTCATCATCATTTTCCTTTTTTATGACATTTTCCTTTTATGAGAAATCAGGAAGGTTTTATAATATTTCAAGGCTTTTTTATCTCACTTGGTGGACAGCACCCTCTAGACCAAGTCCAACAACTCGTGCAGTCTCGTGGAAGGAGGGAAAGGGAGGCAGCTTCTGTTGTAATGGAGCACCCGTAGGTTGAAGTCTGGCTTGGCTCCGTGACGCTGAAGAAGGAGAGCAGTGTCTTCCGGAAGAATTGTTAGTGGAACTACCCAACATTTGCGTATCGTATGGGAAAAACCCAGAAAACTCCCATCAGGTAGTTCAACTAACGATCGGTGCCACAGGTTTCGAGTTCGAGTCCCGACGATGCCATGGATGTTTGTAGTGGTTCGGAATCCACTTTAAGCCGTTGGTCCCGGTCTCCTATGACTGTAAGAGCGTCACGGAGCCAAAGTCAGACTTCTACCTATCATCCAAAGTCAGACTTCTACCTCCATCAGAACAGAAGCTGCCCCCCCTTCCTCCATCCATGAGTAGACTACTCACGGGATGCCTGTCCCGCACTGCGGGACACTGAGGATATGTCAACGCATCTCAAATATTAAATTTAATTCATAGAACACCGTTAGAGGCTATACTCTGTGTTTTGTTTAGAACATCGGTCAGGGAACCTTTAGCTTTCCTTTCAACGTCACTTTTTTTTTTCGCTGAAATATCCACGGCATGAACATCTTCTTTGGCACAACAAGCCCATGATAGGCAAGCCGTTTGCCTACTAGCAGATTTCGAGACAGGTTTTTTTTTTTTTTTTTTTTTTTTTTTTTTTTTTTTTTTTTTGCCTGCTGAGTAGAGTTATCAGCCTCTGGCGCTCGATGCCCCAGGTTTCGGGTTCAAATCCTGGTGGGTGGTGCCATGGATGTTCATAGTGGTTCGGAATCATCTTTAAACCGTAGGTCCCAGTTTAACATAACAGGCGCCGGGATGACAAGCCCACACCGTAAAAAAGAAAAACATCTCCTGTCTAGAAATCCGCCAATAGACTGTCGGCCTTGGCCCACCATGGGGCTGTTGCGTCACTGATAAGGACGATGATGATGATGAGAGTTGTCAGCCCTATGACCAACGCTCTGCAGTCATATTAGATCGAGACCAACGGTTTAAAGTGGATTCCGAACCACTACAAACATCCATGGCACCGAGCACCAGAGCGCTAGTCACTCGACCATCAGACCCCAAGACATGGACACGGCAATTAGAAATCAGTCTGAATTGCCCAACTCGGTAAGAACGTATGCATTGCAAAATGCTGTAAATTATTGTAGTAGAACATGGTGTTACTTTTACAATTAAGATTGTGGTGGAACTTTTGCAATTAAGATTTTTGAAAAAAACCTATTATTAATCTTTTTGAAAAAAATCTATTATTAGGATTTTTGAAAAAAAAACATTAATCTTTTTGAAAATAAACCTGTTACGAATTTTGAAAGTGTTAAAAAAGAGGTATGGAAAAAAAAAAAATCTGATGCTTGACTTGGAGGCAGAGAAAATCAAGTCCTGAACTGAATTCGGCCCACGGGCTGCCGGCGAACCATCCCGAATTCGAATATTAACCCTTACAGATAAAAATATTCTTCGATAATCTATATGATTTATATAATTTATATTTATCTTCGGGTAACTTTTTATAAAATTTTAAAACGATATATTAAGTTTTCGACCTGCATTTAATTAAAACTTAATATAAAACCAAATTATGAAATGTATCATCCATATTGCCTGACGAGCTGGGGTAAAATTGTGTAATTTACTGAGTAATTTTTAGTGGTTGTGTCAGTTTCTGAAAAAAATATATTTCATAATAGGTAACGTGTATAATAGCCAACATTATATTTATTAGGTTAACTTGTTTTTTTAAGAAAATTACTGTTAAATGTAGTAAGAATAACGGTGAATAGTATACTACAAATATTAAATTGCTGTCAAAAAAATATTTCAACGCTTTAATTAAGAATATCAAGGTATTTCTATGTCATAACAAAACCTTAATATTGTATAAGAAGTAAAACTTTTATAAAGTTTTTTTGAAATTTTTTAAATAAAGATTGAGAATTTGCAACAAATAAGAATCCTAGTGTATGTATAAAAGATGTATTTATAATATGTATATAATTACAAAAATATATAAATATAATATAAACATGTATATATATATATATATATATATATGTATGTATGTATAAAACTATATCCTTATATATACATATAACTTTTTTATAAAAAATGCTGTTAAGATAAGCCCAGAATTCTGAGGACTAGTTCTTGAGCGTTAACCCAACTGAAACTAAACCACTGGAGACATGCATTGCAGTCGCTGCTTTAAAGAGTGAGGAGACTGGATGGAAATTGATACAGTATATGTAAGCATCTCTTATTAAAAATCTGGTAGCGTGGTGGAAGTTCTCCAGGTTTTCTTTTATACGACAACCGAATAAAGAGAAGTAACTCCTAAAATTCAACCAAAAATTATCGTCCCCTCCATTCCTGTCGGTGAGCTGTTCGGGCCTAAATTAGTGGCCCGAAATTGGTTTTAAAATTTAAAAATTAGTTTTAAAAGTTAGTTTTCCTCTAATGTACAAAAAAATTTATGATCAAAAAAAGTCAAAGTTATTTTTGCTCCTTTACCTTAATTTACAGAAATATTAGTATCCATTTTGAATGTTTCAGATCAAATATGTGTTTAAAACAAAAGAGTAATAAGTAGACTTTTTCTAAACAATTAAATGGAAGTTTCTAGGTATCAAATCCATTCGAAATATTTCATTAAAAAAAAAAAATGATAAGTTTTAACATTTTACAAATCAATAATATTTTACCCACCAGATGACGGCCCTGTACACTAATTAAGCTCAACGGTCAAAAGTTTGCTCCATTACTTTAATTATACTATTTATATCCTTTATTGTTTTAGATCAAATATGTGTATAAAACAAAATTAAAATATGCAATGAAACTCTTACTTTCTTTGTAATCAAATAAATGTTCCTTGTATCAATTGCATCGATAAAGTTGGTAAAAAGAAATTAAAAATTTCTTTTTACTTTTTTAAAAGTAATAACTAATTTTTCCACTAGATGGCAGCACGACACACAAAAAAAAATTGGCTATATGAGTTTCCTTCTTAAAAAGTCTTGAATTCATTTTTTTTCCTCGGTGCATTAGTCACTTTTCCATTTGAATGGTTAAAAAAATAATATATTTTATAAAATGTATCAAATATTTTGTTGAAGTAAAATACAAGTATCACTTACGCTAACTGCATTAAAAAATAGAATCTTAAAGAGCTAAATGCAAATTTTAACTTTTTATTTATTATGATGCTCATGAATACTAGCAGACAGTGAAATTAAAACATCCAAAATCTTCAGTTAATAATGCGAAATAATTTCAAAAGTCAAAGATATGTATGCGTAGAAGTAATAAATTACATAATAATTTAAAATCGATATAATTATCAGTGAGATCCGTTTATCTAATGACAATTAATAAGGAAGTTAATTTATATAAACATATTTTTTTATTTTTGATTAATTATAATAAAAGATAAATTAATCAAATATTGTGGCTTTTCCCCGAAAACACCCTTCGGGCATCTTCTTCTTCAACACGACACACTTTACATACATTATCACAATCTTCAGCGAAGCTTTTCGTTTCAGCAAGAAGTGTAACAAACTTCACCAAAGAGTTCGAATCTCTAATATCCTGAACTCTAGCTGAGCACATTACTACTGGGCTACGAATCGGGCAGGGTACGCATTTGAATTCATCTTACTATTTGACTACAGGAAAAAATTGATGAAAGTAATCCAAAATTAAATAATGGTTCGATTCTTTCGAAAGTTAATTGTTTCCGTGTCCTCTTAACTACATCGCTGTGATGTATTTTACCAATTTATATATATATATATATAAGTATAGAGGGACAGACAGATTTGGAAGCTCTATTACATGACAAAATGATTCTCCTATAAAACAGACATCACTTTGATGTTTTATAAAGTGTTATCTATTCCTTCGCATTTTCAAAGCAATAATCACAAATATGCGGTATATAATCCTATCTGTAGATAAAAGTATCTACAATAAATTGACTTTTATTTTATTACAAATAATAATGAAATTATATATTTGAGTGTATATTTTATATATATATATATATATTGAGTGTATATTTTGTATACACTTTTTATATATAGTATATTTTAGATATCTTAAATTTACTTATTTTATTTGATAATTTTCATTTTACTTTTTACTATTTTAATAGATTAGAGAACGCCTGACTTCCCAGAAGTATTAGAGCCAAAAACTAACATGTTTACACAGATTTCCAGCAGAAAAATAAATTAAATGACGATTGTATGCAAAATAAAAAGTGCATTTTTTTTTCTTTAAATTTCTGCAAATATTTTGTACAAATTTCATTTTGTAATACATTTTTGAAATGTAAAAGTTTTCTACTCTAAACCAGCTAGTTTCAGAAATATTCCTCTGCACGATTATGCATTTTTAAGATTATTAAAAATGGCATGAAAATTAATGACCAGAATTCTTAAGTTCGCAAAGTCTAATCAATATAAATTTGAAACATTTGGAATAAATTGACTAAAACATTGACAACAAAGCATTTTAATTTTTTAATTTTAGTAAAATTTAATTTTTAATTTATATAATATTTTTTTATTCCTACAAAATGGATTTATATAATGAAAAGCTATTTAAAAAAGAATATTTTTTAGTATTTAATAAGCTTCTTCGCATTTTATTATAATGAAGGATCATTTCTGAATTTAAAATGTTATATGATGCAATTTTTTTACTTTAGAAATAGCACTCCGTTTTAGTTTATTCAAATAAACAAGACTGGTTAGTATAAACTAAGATTTATAATTAAATTCAATATTATTTATTTGCAGTATATGCCATATAATTACATACGGCATACTTCTTTCCAGTCAGGAAAATGAATATTTCATATTCAGTATACAAATTAAAGTGTTACGTTAATGGTATGGATTATAGATTTTTTAATACAATCGTTTTCGCTTTTATATGGTGTTTTTTTCCTCTTAAATCAGCCTTAACCAAAGTAAAACAGAAAATAGAATGTTTATTGAAAAAATGAATCTAAAGTAAAATACAGGGGGATTATAAATAAAGTGACCCTATTTAGACCCTTCTAGAAGTCTTACTGCCTAACGGATTTTAATGAAACTTGGTATATACAGTATATGGACCATGGGGAAAAGATTTCTGCAATAAAAAATAGTTCAAATTTTGACCACCAGGGATAATTGGGGCCTCTAAAGAAGGACAAAAATTTGTCAGAACCATTAAAATTTATTCAAGTACAGAATATGGTCATCGTGTGCTCGATTGACATCAGTTACGTGTTGAAAGCGCATTATAGCGTGTTCAATGGTAGAGCGAAGAAACTCTCGAGGAAATTTAGCAACATGGAGTGTAATGCTGGATTTCAATTCAGGTAAAGTCCTAATTCCTCCTCCACAAACATGATCTTTTATAAATCCATACAACCAGAAATCACAGGGACTTACGTCGGGTGAGCGAGGGCCGCCATCCAGAGAAGCTCTGGATATTACACAATTCTCGCCAAAGTTAGAACGAAGCAGTTCTTTGACTTGGCGCCCAATGTGAGGAGTTGCTCCATCTTACATGAAGACAGTGATCTGCAAAGATTGCCGTTCCTGTAAAGCAGGAATGACCTGTTGTCGAAGGAGTTCACTGTATGGTGCATTCGTGACAGAGCACGTTTTAGGACCTTGAAGAGTGGGAGTTTCAAAGAAAAACAGTCAAAGGATAAAAACCAGCAGTAAATCCACACCATGCAGTCATGTAATCAGAATGCAGTGGTTGTTGGTCAGGTCATTAGGGGGTGAAGCACCCCTACTGCTGCATTTTTTTATTATTCACAGCTCCATCTAAAGAAATGTGCGCCTCATCTAACAATAGAATTTTCCAAGACCACGCGTCATCAACTTCCATTCTCTCCAAAAATCAGCAAGAAAATTCATAGCGTGTTTGGTGGTCTTCAGTTACACATTTGCACCTCGTGGATCATATGCAGATACGATTTTTAAATGGATCGCAGAATATTTCGTACAGTTGACCACGGAATCTTCAACTCACGTGACACCTATCGAGCTCTTGCTGAAGAATAGCTGGAAGTGAAGACCTTTTCAACTACAGCAGCAACGACTTATTCGATACTTTCATTCGCAACTCGGTTCCGCACTCTTCCTGCCGGCACACACTTATGTCTTCAAATTTCATAGCCATCTTCTTCAAAATATTCTTCGACATGGACTCTTTTCGCAATCCATTTAAACGACGATATTCACGCCTTGCAGCTAGGATATTGCTGCCGTTCTGATAAAACGGCTTTACCAGTAAAGCTCGATCTTTCTTCTGTAGGCATGATTAACGATGACAAAGTCACGTAGAATGATTTTCTGACTCTCATTGCAAGTCTCTTTATAGGTTTGACTAATTTGCATAAGGAATTTTTGAACGGTGGTCAAAATTTGAACTATGTTTTTATTGCAGAAATCTTTTCCCCGTGGTCCATATACCGTATATACCAAGTTTCATCAAAAATCCGTTTGGCAGATTTGGTTCTAGAGGGATCTGAATAGGGTCACTTTAATTATAACCACCCTGTACTTTATTAATGCTTTTCAAACATACAGTTACTGAAATGAATATTGTTATAATACTTTTTAATGTTTTGTTAAACAAAGGCATAGAAAATAAGTAGAAAAATGTTGAAATTATTTTATATTTACTTATTGAATTATATATAAGAAAATAAGTTGAATTAGATACATACATGTTGAATTAGTAGATATTCTAACATCTTGCACATCAAGTATAAAAAATAAATGTAAACAAAGATTATTACAGTAAAGTTTTTTATAACATTCATCAACAAATATATTGAAATTTTATATAAATCCATATATTAAAAGTCATTTGTTTATAAGAAATAAATAATAAGCTTACAATTTTTTACAATAATTATATTTAAAAAATGAAGATAGCATAAAAGATGTCAATTATAAGATAAAATATGATTCTTTTTTCCTTTTAAAATTTCTATTTCATTCATACAATATATTTAAATGTATTATGGACAAGCTATGTCTGTTAATATACCAGCATTAAATTTAATTAAGCGTAATTTAAAAACTAGCAAATATTGTCATATTACAATTTTTAATTTGATAAAAATAATTGAACCACGTTGTTTCTAATATTTATTTTATGTATATGTAATTCAAGGATTCTTTATGGAAGGTTACACTTTTTAACCAATTTGCATTAAAGCTGAAATCAAAGATAATTAAAACGAATTCTTGAATCCATAACTGCTAGATAATTTATGAGTTCTTGAATTTCAAATGGGAAAATATTTTTTCATTGTTCACTATGCCAACTAGAAGATCTAAAAATGCAATTAAAAATTTTGTAATTCAGCATGTGTCGCCATCTATTATTCAAATTTCGAAACTTTTAAAGTTGTTCAACATTATTGTATTTTCCTATCGGCCGTTTTGCATCTGCTTACGACGGTGAAGTCGAAGCTTTACGTATTGCCCTAACTCAATTGCAATTCCAAACAGAACACTTTACTAAAGCTGTCATCCTACCTGACTCTAAGGCAGCACTTTGACAATCAATTCCTCCCTATCACCTCAGTCTACTTCCATCGAAAAGTGCATCTCTTGTCTTGAAGACCTTGACTCAAAGGGCAGCCTAGGTTTAAAGCTGTTGCCCTTTTCAGACTCCTGACGTGCCATGATTGTTTGGCCAATTATCTTTTTTTCAAATGAAATTATTTGTTAGCCCAAAATGCATGCTCTGCAGTCTTGGAGAGGACATGGATTCATCTCACCTTCCTGTCTGCCCTGCACTTGTTTCCTCTACTGTGTAGGGTCGTTACTGGGAGGCTAGGGCCCTTATGGGCTAAACATGTCACTATGTGATTTCCTTCGATTCTCGTTGTTGTTTTCATGTTGTTTTTATTTTATTTTATTGCTTTTTCTGGTTTTTTTTTTTTTTTTTTTTATTATTATTATTTTTTTTATTTTTTATTTTATTTTATTTATAATATATAAATATATATATATAGTCACAAAAACTATAATATATTTTTGTCAAAATTGCCTTCATCTTGTGTGATGTATTTAAATTTGATTTCTCTTGTAATTTAATTGAAACATTGTGTTGATTTTGATGCAATAATCGTTATAACTGCAAATCGTTGTAAGATTCACGCATCATAAACGTTAAAATGCTAATCTTTTTGCAGTTAAATTCATTAACACAGTTTTAGGAATTTTCATCAAAGAAGAAAACTTAAAAGTCCTTATGATTTTGAGGATAAAATCTTGATTATCCCTTAAAGATAATTGTTAGTTCAAAATTCAATACTACTGAATTAGAATTGCACTGCTGATCAAGGCTAGTTAACGTACCAGCAAGCCGAACAGCTGTTTGGTGTGTATTATTTGATTAGCGGCCCCATTTAGGAACTTCTAAATGAAGAAAAAGTGAAAATAAAATATTTTCTCTAATATTTTTTCAGATTAAAAATAAGTAAGTCAATGTATATGGGGGTGGGGGTGTGGGGGGTGAAGGAAAGAGACAAAGTAAAGAGTATGTGGTACTCATTAAAACTCTTATCAGTCATACAAATATCTAAATTTTTTTTTTTCTGCATTAAATCTTTTTTTTTTTTTTTTTTTTTTTTTTTTCATTTTAATTATTAATTAAATGAATAAGAATGTTGAATTTAATGTTTTTCTCTGCAAGACAAATATAATCTTATCTTAAACGATTTCTTTTCAAAATAAAAATCATTGTTCTCTTAGAATAATATTCACTAGAAAAATACAAAATTTCGAAACACGTGACCTGTAAAATTGAGCTCAATTAGAGTGCTAGAGGGCCATTACAATCTTACCTTTCAGAAACGTGTATGAACAGTGTACGTGTTTCAGAACAGTGTATGTGTGCCTCGCATTGACAATCAGACTGCCTGCCTGGTGGGAGTTATCCGGGTTTCTCCTACAAGACACAGCGGCCTGATGACCAATGGCTATCATTCTGGTCTTTGGTACCACAGGCTTCAGGTTCGAATCCTGGCGGTGGCATGGATGTTTGTTAGCAGTTCGGAATCCATGTTATACAGTAGGTCCAAGGGGCCTGATAGCACAGTGGCTAACGCTCTGGCAACGCAAATCCCGGGAGGCCATGGGTGTATGCAGTGGTTTGAATCCCTTTAAGCCGTAGGTCTCCGTCTTATATGACTGTAGAGCCCAATCAGATTTCTCACCCGCATCATTCCCAAGCTGTATAGGGCAACTCAGCTATAGACACAGTGATGTGGTGTGGGGTAGTAGTATACAGTAGGTCCCGATCTAATCAGCCAAAAGTGTGCACAAAATGACAGTAGAGCGACAAACCAAAATCTTCAACGGCGCAACAACCCCATGGTTTGTCAAAGCCGTCTGCCTACTGGCACATCCCGAAACATGGGATGTTTCCTTTTTACGAGGTAGGGTTGTCAGCCCTACGCCCTACAGTAATATTAGACAACTACTACCACACCACACCACATCACTGTGTCCAGAGTTGAGTTGTCCTGTACAGTTTTGGAATGATGTGGGAGAGAAGAAGTCTGATTGGACTCTGTGACGCTCTACAGTCATATGAGACGGTGACCTATGACTATGTTTGTAGTGGATTCTAAACCACTACAAACATCCATGGCAAGTGTGTAATTTTATACACACTTCTGCTCCTAGAGTGACAAACCAAACCTACAAGATATAAAAATTCCTGTGCAATTACCCCTGAACGTCATCCCAGAAATTATCAATTCTGCTTATCCAACGGGAGTATTCATAAGTGGAACACATTTCTAGTGAATTTTAAAACAATAGAAGCTGACGGAAAAAGAGCTCTAAGAATTTTTATTTTGCTTGCAAAACGCATTTCTGAACACTGACAATGTTCTTAAACTTAAATGAAACTTGGCACTCACAATGTATTAAATCAAGCTTATCCTGCCATATATTGTTCAGTATTTTTTTAATGGAATACAGCAAATACTAATTTAAATAATTCTTTTGGCTCATAAACGTATAAAACAACGAAAGATATTTTTTCTCTCTCTCAAATATAATGATTTCTCAATAACGAATTATGAAATTCATTCAGTTTAATCACCCTATGACCTTTAAATCCATGTTGATTTCATTGAATATTGATATTGCATACTGAGACAAAAGAAATTATTAGTGTCAATATCGGGAAAAAAGTGCCTACACAAATTTTGCATTTTTCTGAGCCCTTCTCTCTTCATCTAAAAGCGGCCTGGTGGCTAGCGCTCAGGCATTTGGTATCGCATGCTTCAGGTTCGAATCCTGGAGTTGGCATGGATGTTAGTAGTTCGAATCCACTTTAAACTGTAAGTCCCGTCTGTTTAGCTCTCGTGTGCACAAGATGACCGTAGAGCGACAAACCAAACTCCTTATCTAAAAATAGCGGTACTATAGGAGAGAAATGTAAAAAAAGTAATTAAAACCTCTCTCTATAGATAGGTTTTTTAAATACAAAGCTAATTATTTTTCATAACAATTAGAAATTTAAATTACATAGTATGCAAGGAAAAAATAGATAAAAAAAATTCCACAATAACTATTTATTTATTTATTTATTTTCCAAAACTGCTTTGCTCCGCAAATATCTGACATCCCTATGATGTCAACAGTTTTGTCATGAATAAATAGTAGTAACTTATAAGGTTATGATGTTATGATACAGCAAGCCCTCGTTTTTTTAATTATTATTTATTAAATAATTTTATTTTCCTTTAATTGTTTTGGATAAAAATATATAATTTTAGTGAGATGCTTTATTTTATCAGTTATTATTGAAGTTACTCATCTTAGAATTTACATTCATTTACCAAAAATAATAACTTAATTAATAGCGATCCAAAAATGTCGTTATTACTACGACTGCTAGGCCATCTAGCGACAAGCCGATGAACTAAAAGAAAAATTATTTTAATAGTATATCTTGGATGTAATTTCAATGCATAAAAACTGGTATTATCTCAAATATCAGTTTAAATTAATCCAATAATGGAATAAACCCATAACCAGAAAACACATCTTTGGATAAACAGAATAACTTTTTAATCTAATTAAGCTTTCATTGAACTTATTCTCGTGTTTTCATTTAGTATTTAATGATGCTAATTATTAGTTAAATTAAAAAATAGCAATTTTTTAAAGGTTATTGGAGTTCTGTGTAATTTTAATGTACAAGAAAAAATAAAGTGAATGAATACATTAAATTTACGAAAGTGTTATCATTGACTAGCTTAAATTATTTAATTAAAAGTGTTGTGTAACAGTAATATTAATGCACCACATAAAAATTAGAGGTTTATAGGTACATACAAAAAAAAGATGCCTTAAAAATATTTACAAAATTTTAATAAAGAAATGCCGGAAATAACTGGCATGTGAAATCTTGCATTATACAGTAGGCATATATGTTATAAAAGTTAATCCCCTCGTAAATCCATGTTGTTGTTGTTGTCGTATCCCCTCATGGAAGGAGGGAAGAGGGGTGCCTTCTGTTCTGATGGAGCACCCGTAGGTAGAAGTCTGACTTTTGCTCCGTGACGCTTTTACAGTCATAGGAGACCGAGACCTACGGCTTAACGTAAATCCATGTTGATTTCACTGAATATTAATATTGCATACTGAGACAAATTATTAGTGTTAATATCGAGAAAATGTGCCTACACAAATTTTGCTTTTTTCTGGGCCCTTCTCTCCTTATCTTAAAAAGCGGTATTATGGGGAGAAAGGTAAAAAAAAGTAATTAAAAAAAAACCTCTTTTAACATCTCTAGCAAGTAATCAATTCACCAGTTTTTGCCTTTAAACTGGGCGTTTACCTTTCCTTATAATCAGTGAAGGAATTTTAACATTGTTTTAAAACATAGGAGGTACATAACCCAACTGTCGTCAATTTTTTCATAAAAATTAATGTGTATGAAGACTTTATGTGGCACCTATCGAATAGGAGGTACATAATATATTATTTCATAAGAGGTACATAACCCAACTGTCGTCAATTTAATTCATAAAAAAATATGTAGGAAGACTTTACGTCGCACCTATCGAATAGGAAGTACATAATTCACCTGTCGTCAATTTATTCATAAAATAATTAAAGTGTATGAAGACTTTATGTGGTAGTTATCGAAAACTTAAGTTTAATAATGAGACATGTTTAACACAGTTTAAAAAAAATAAACCCAAATTTTACAAAATATTTTTATTTTTTGTTTAAAATTCTATAATTATAACATAATTATACTATCAAAGTATCCAAATGGAATGTTAGTCCATTACACAAAAAAAACTCTATACAATTTACAACACATGACAAAAATATTCAACCAGAATATTTGTTTAAGGTACAATCATAAATTTTACAAATTTAATCCTCAAGTTCAATATTCGATGGAACTGTCACGACATTGAAATTTCACTTTAACAGCTCTTTAAAAAAGACAAATCCAAAAATTTTCCCAAAAGCATACTTTGAGATGGCAGCAAAAGACTAGAACAAAATTTCATAACATCATAGGCAACAATCATAACAATATAATCATCTTTAGAACATTTAAAACTGTCCAACTATATAAAATACAGTTTTTCTAAAATACACATTTTTATCCAGAAAAACACGCTCATAAAAAACGAAATCTGAAAAAATTATTGCTCACAATAAAACATAAATTATGTGCGGTATGATAAAAAGCTTTGTACAAGAGTCTATGATAGTCATTTTATGATTATCATATCGCTCTAAATTACACCTGGTACATTCAAAATGACATATGCAAAGTTGTGAACAAGAATGGCATTAACAAAAACAACAGTGAATAGTTCTGATGTTAGCAGACTATGACCAGACATCAGCTTGGATGGCAGAGTCCGGTGTAGATTTATCTGCATTCACATGCTCACACTGATAGGGATTTGTGCAATGACAGCTATTCAAGTTCAGCTGTCGTTCAAAGTCTTTCAGTTGCCCAAGAAAGTTCAAATTGGGCGAGATATTGGCTTTTCGCCTTTGAACAAAATCATAAGCTTCATTCAGAGGAATATTCAGTTCATGCATTAAGTATGCCAAGGTGATCGTAACGGATCTACTTATTCCAGCTAAGCAGTGCACCAACACACCAAGTTTGCTTTTTCGAGCTTCATCTGAAGAAAAAAGTAAATAATTAATTGCATGTAAAAAAAAAAGGTGCTTCATCTGAAGTAAAAACTACAATATATATACAGTAAATACATCCAGTAAAACAGTGCCACATAAAGTCTTCATACACATTTTTTTTATGAATAAATTAATGACAGTTATGTCATGTACCTCCTATGTTTTAAAACAATGTTAAAGTTCCTCCATATATTTTTCATCCTTTGATTATATTGAATCAATTTTCAAATAGCTGAAACGGTAAATGTAGATTTGATTTGTCGTTCTACGGTCATTTTTTGCACACGTTAGGCTAATCAGACCGGGACCTACAGCTGAACGTTGATTCCGAACCCCAACACACATCTATGCCATCGCCAGAATTCGAACTTGAAGCCTGTGGTACTAAAGGCCAGGGCGTTAGCCAATTGGCCATCAGACTGCTGGTAAATATAGATTGGTTTGATTTGATTTGTCACTCGGCGGTCATCTTGTGCACACGAGGGCTAAACAAACCGGGACCTACAGTTTAACGGGGATTCCGAACCACTACAAAACTTGGTAAATGTAGAAGTCAGAAATCCCACATTAGTGCATGTCATCCGAAAGATTAATTATTCCCATTAGAAAACACACAAAATAATTTCGCATTGTGAGGAAGAGAATTACTTCCCTACCCCTCGATTTCTGTATTTTATGGGTCCTTTACTTGCTAAATACTGAAAAGTCTTATTTTACACTAATTTCTTTACACAATCCGAACAAGACAAAAAACAGGATGAATTCGTACTCTTTTTTTCAAACCATTTCATCCATAAGATCACACAGAAAATTGTCCATCCTGTCCCTAACACAATGTTCGCTTGTTTTATCTTCAAGTAAAAGAAAGGAAGAGGATTCGAACCTGAAGCCAGTGGTTACAAAGGCCAGAGCGCTAGCCAATTGGCCATCAGGCCGCTGATAAATATAAAAGTCAGAAATACCACATTAGTGCATGTCATTCGAAAGATTATTCCCATTAGAAAATACAAATACTAATTTTGCATTGTGGGGATGAGAATTACCCCCCTATCTCTCGATTTCTGTATTTTATGGGTCCTTTACTTGCTAAATTCTGAAAATTCTTTACACAATCTGAACAGAACAAAACAAAAGACAGGATGAGTCCGTACTCTTTTTCTCAAAGCATTTCATCCATAAGATCCCACAGAAAATCGCCCATCCGGTCCCAAACAGAATGTTCGCTGGCTTTATCTCCGAATAAAAGAAAGAGGAACGGAACCGAAATAAACAGACAGCGTGGGGGATAGGGGGGGTCGAAGAAGAAGCAGCACACGAGTGAAATAAAATCAGCCGGAAATTGACAGATTCGCATGACTCGCAAACCTTAAAACTTTCAAGGATGGACGCTTTGCCAGTGCGCACTTTTCCCACAATAGCAACGATCTGCACAGTATGGTAACACTGAGTGAAAAACAAAGCGGAAACCCTATGTCAAGGAAGCTATAGAAAAACTCGTTGAACAACAAGTGTGTGGGAAGAGAATCCAACATGCTCATTCAAGTCACTTTATTTTTTTAATTATGAATTACGAGCATGCTGGTAAACAAAACTCTTCTAGTGAAATTACTTTTATGTTACTAAATTAGTAATTCAAACCAATTAGTAATTAGTACCTCAATTAGTAATTAGTACCTTCAATTATTCAATTAGTAATTAGTACCTTCTCTGCTTTGGATAAAGCATACTTTAGAACAGGGTGGCCAAAACCTGATCTAAAAATTTCTTTCTGGCCAGTGAGATGTATCACACTTTTACAAAATATATTTATTTTATAATGGCCAAAGTAGTGAAAAATCAATGTATTACAAACATGCACTATGTGTGCATCCATATATTCAAAAATTAACTGTCGAAATTATGAGAAAAAATTCACTTTGATTTTAAAATAATATTCTTGCACAAACATATATCGCACTAGTAATAATAATAATATTATTATTATACTATATATAAATATTGTAAATATATATGATTTAATTTTTTTTTTTATTTCATTTATATTTATATATATTTTATATTTCTTTTTTAGTGTTATATATTTCTTTACAATGTGAATTAAATATTATTATTATATTATCTATGTTTACGTGTAAGAATAATAGTAAACACAATAATAACAACTCATTAAGTTTCAATTTTTCACTCCAAAAAAAAATGTCTATAGTGTGTCTAAATCTAATATAGGGACATATAATTTTACATGCGGCCCGCGGTGTTATGTATTTCCAAAGTGGCCCGAAAGATTTTTGAGTTGGCCACTCCTACTTTAGATATATGAAAAAAATTTAGCAAGTGTTTTAATCAACAATAAAATTAACACGGTTAGTTGAATAAATAACCAATTTTTAAAGTCCTTTTTTAGTGTTTTATATACATTTGTATTATGTATCATTTTATATTTTGATCTAATACAACGTTCCCCAAAAATTCGATTATTGAAAATGAAAAATGGTTTTGTCCTCGGTTAAATATTTACCAAAAATTTGAACATTATAAGGTTTACAAGAGTTAGTTTTAAATATGCAAATCAACGTCACTTTAACAACCTTCCAAATCCCTAAGAAATTTAAAAATTAACAAATGAATTTTAATTTTTACCTATAAAAATAAGCATTGTTTGCAGCATAAAAACGACATATCTATTATTAAGTTTTTCTGGTTCGATATTCCAATAAAGCGTTTTACAAATGTTTTATCCATTTAAGTTATCGAAGTGAATGTTTCTATACCTCCATTTAATATGACACATGTAAACCACCTTTTAATATTAAATAGGAAGACATTTTGGCTGTTTTCTCGTTTCTGAGAACTATTTTCCTTTTCCTGGTCTAGTGTAACAAATTTTTTTAATAAAATGCAACTATAAAAATAAACACTGCAGCATAACTCGACAGATCTATTATTAAGTTTTTCAGGTTAGATATTCGAATAAAGTATTTTTACAAATGTTTTATCCATTTAAGTTATCGAAGTGAATGTTTCTATACCTTCATTTAAGATGACACATGTAAACCACCTTTAAATATTAAATAGAAATACTTTTACCACTCTATAATATTAAATAGAAACGAGAAAGCAGCCAAAATGTCTTCCCGATAACTATTTCCATTTCCTGCACTAGTGTAATAAAAACTTTATTAAAATGCAACTCATTTTTTACTCGCTCCGTCAAGTATTGTATTTCCATCATTCTGACTAGAGTTGGCCAATTTAATATGTACCGACCAGGCCAACCATCAAACAAAGGAATTAATTAGATAAATGACATCCTTAGTTCCAAGTAGGGTGGAACCCCCTTCAGGTTATGTATCCCACCTAAATTCTTGCATAGATATTTGCGATTGCCCCTTGAGGTTGAAACCCAGCCACAGACCAATCGACCCGTGGTCTTACAAAATCGTGGGTGTTGCAGAAGAAAACAAGACGTACATCCGTTTACACTGTCCGTTTGTTTCAACAAAACGGATATATTTTTTTATGCACGTTCGCACACCATAACGACAAAAAAAAAAAAAAAAAGATCTCAAGTACAGTACAGTGGATGAGATTTCCCTATTATCACCAGCATAAAAGCAGTACGCTTTAGCGACCGCAACATTTAATATTCTGGAAAACAATCAAGTTGATGGCAGAGAAAAGTAGGCGGACATAAGCTTGAACACAAACCGGATCCGCCTCGTCTTCAAAGGATTCCCCCTCTTTTCGAAGAACCGGATACAGCACGCCCTTCCTGTACTTCCCTACCCATCCGACAACTTGTAGCCTCAACGCAAAAGGTCTCGCCACAGGAATTTCCTTTCCTTTTCATTTTGGGACTCTAATTGACATAAGCACGTAGCTGTAGCGAGAAGAAAAGAACTATACGCTTCGAGAGTACTCCATTTTTATTTTTATTCTTCTTTTCTTCCCCCTTGCAAGTAAAATGATGTGGTTTAACACTGATGCATGTTTATGAATGAATTATTTACTTCTAATCACTAAACGCATATTATCATTCATCTGAATACTTATTTGCTGCATATACAGATTATACAGAGAACACGTTTATGCTTTTATTTAGAACTTTAACAAGTAATATATATAAAAAAAAAAAAAAAAAAAATTCTTCAAGTCAATTTTTTTTTTTTTTCACTATATTCCAAAAAGTCCTTTATAAATAAAGTTGAAATTTTCCTCATACATCTCACGCTATCTATTGGTAGATACATACAACTTAAATCTAAAAACTAAAATTAATTAAATTTAATTAATGAATTAATATTTGAAAAAACTGTATTAACATCAAGTGTCATCCACTACAAGTTCAAAAAAATGTATTGGAACTTGAGTGGATGAATAAAAAGTATTTTATTAACGATTGAAAATTTGAACAAGATATATAGGGGAGAGTGTGAGCCAATAGTAGGAATTGAAAAAGAAAAGTTAAATTAAATTTTTTTTTTTTTTTTTTTTTTTTTTTTATTGTTGAAGCAGAATTAATGTTAAAATGCGTGTTACTTCAATGGAAATCTATTTTTATTGCAAATGAAAGAGGAATTACCTTTTCTTTTTATTTTGTGACTAATTGGCATAAGCATGTAGCTGTAGCGAGAAGAAAAGAACTATACGCTTCTAGAGTATTTATTTTTTCCCCTTGCAAGTAAAATGATGTGGTTTGACACTGACGCATGTTTATGAATGAATTATTTACTTCTAATCACTAAACGCATATTATCATTTATCTGAATACTTATTAGTAAGATTATTTGTATAATCTGTGCATTTGCAGCATTTTTTAATATGGAGAACATATTTATACTTTTATTTGGAACTTTAAAAAAAAGAAACGTTAAATTAAAATGATTTTTTTTTTTTTCTTGTTGTTATTATTATTATTATTGAAGCAGAATTAAATGATAAAATGCGTGTTACTTCAATGGAAATCTATTTTTATGCAAAATATATTCTTTACGAAAAATAAATGGAGTAAAATAATACTTTAAAAACAACCGATTTAACGATTTTTGTACAATAATTCTTCCTTTTTTTCGTGCAAACATCAAAATTAAAGAACTTGAGATAAAAAGAAAAAAAAAAAAAAATCTTCATACGGAACAGTGTTTTTAAAAGTCTCCTTAAAAATAAATCAAACGCCAATATCATCGTTTTTGTAATGGAGTCTTGCATTATTGAATTATATTCTTAAAAGATCACGAATGGGCAAAAATAGAGCATGGAATAATTTTGGCTTTCACTTTACGATAGGAGTTTGTAAATGGGAAAGAAAAACCACAAAATCATTTCCTCTTGCATTTTTTTTGGCTTGTCGTTTAACACATCCTCTCCTGTCGAAATTAGGGCTCTTTCCTATTTAGAACCAACGACAGAACGAATCCAGAAGCACTGGATTCGTTCTGTCGTTGGTTCTACGATTCCAGTGTTTCTGGATTCGTTCTGTCGTTGGTTGATTTGGATTTTTAATTCTGATGGATTATTTAATATGCAAACTCAAATTTCAATATACATCGAGTATATGAATTTTTATGTAAAAACTTGTTCTTAATAATTTGAAATTATTTTTAGAAATATTTTATATTACTTTTTATAAAAATTATTAAAGAGTTTTTTACATTAAAAATCCATATACTCGATGTATATTGGAAATTTGAGTTTGTATATTAAATAATCCATCAGCTTATTTGAATTTAAATCAAGAGATACTGATTCGTTGTATCGTTGGTTCCAAATCGGAAAGAGCTCTAATTTCGGCAGGTTTGGTTTGTCTTGTCGCTCTACTGTCATCTTGTGCACACATTGGGCTAAACAGACCGGGATCTACAGTTTAAAATAGATTCCGAACCACTAACAAACATCCATGCCATCGCCAACCTGAAGCCTGGGATACCAAAGGCCACAGCGCTAGCTACTTGGCCACCAGGCAGCCTAATTTCGACAGGAGAGGATATGTTAAACGACAAGCCAAAAACGCAAGAGGAAAAGATTACCAAAAATATATAGTTATTTATATTAAGAATTTATAAATAAAACAATACAGCTGACTATTAAAGATAGAATAATACAAAAGGAATATCAATTTACATTTCGGATACTTAATCTTGGTTTCGTAATATCGGAATAATTGTCTTCCAATCGAAAACCTATAAAACAAATCGGAATCGCCGACAATTTTACACAAATGACTTAATAGCGAAAAATACGTGCGTATCTCTGAATCATTAATTTGTTGCTATTAAATACTGAACTTCCCCGCATACTCAGCAAAACGCCTAAAGAATATGCTTTTCGTAATTAGGCACATCTGAAAGGGGGAAAAAAGATGTAAAAACTATTTACTGACATGGATCTTTAGACAACCGGCGCCAATGCGAATATAAGTGCCCATCTCAAACCAGTTTGGCCCCCAAACAGAATTCTTCCTGTCAGGTGTATTTCTTTTGAAATGACCCCATTAAAACAAGGGGGCAAGAGTGCGAGGAATGTGCCCCTGGAAATATTTGGATATTATATGGAAAAGGACGCAAGTTTAGATTAATAAAAATTGACGTTCTTAAATGTTGCGTGTTACTGCTGAAAAAGAATCAGTTCACGAATTGAAATAAACAGTTTTCGACAGACATACTGCATCAAAGGTAATGAAATGATCAAAATGATTTATCACAATGAATGCTTTATAGTTGTTTTATAATGACTTTCTTTTAATATTATGCAACAAAAACTATCTTGGCTTTATATAAAATATACTAATTTATTGAAAATTGTTAAATAAAAAGTATATAAATGCACAATATAAACTAATATATCTAACATGACAAAAACCATGGAATTATGTCAAAAATAAATTAGAAAATGTAGACTTGTATTTAGTAGTTTACTTGTGTTTAGTAGTAACTATGCTTATGTTACTTGTATTTAGTAGTTTTTTTTTTTTTTTTTTTTTTTTTTTTGGAGACTTGTTAAATTAAAATTTTCGTGTGTGTGTGTGGTTTTAATTTCAAAAAGTAAATTATATAAGCAAACAAAAATCTCAATGTTTTGTTACTATTTTAATGTTCGTTTTCATTCTTTAAAAGTGTTAGGGTAAATAGTTCTGGTTTAAAGAAACGTTCGAAAAACACCATAAATACCATAATGTATAAAATGTAAATAATAAAGATATTTACCTATAAAATTGATGGCTTGAGGAAAGAATGAAGATAGGTTCTGTGACCAGTGATCTTGAATAGGAATCTGCATATACTTCATGCCCATACCGGCTTCTTCAAACGTATTTGGAAGATTCGGAGTCACATTTAACACATAATGAATCCCATATTTTTCCAAAGAATTCCAATCGCAAGAGTCGCTAGCATTGCCCAAATACAAGTTAGGAAGAATTTCTACAGGATACGGTGGAGACTCGACCGAACAGTCACCAAGGCCACTGTCCGGTGGGCGAATGTCCGAATTGACAGAGCTGATCCTGAGTCCCATCATGCCCAATAGGGATGTTTCAGTTGAATCAGTTTCACACCATTCTGGGTAGAGAGATTTAAAGTTGTCGAAGCCACCTACGAAAGAAGAAACAAGACTCGTTTAACAAAACAAATACTTAAAATGATACAATTAAAATATGTAATTACAAAAAAAAAAAAAAAAAAAGAGAGAGAGACACACACATTTGCATATGACCAGGGGTGTCCTTTAATAATTTTCCGGCCCGTGAGATTTTTCCCACTTTTACAAACTATATTTTATAATGGTCAAAGTAGTGAAAACCAATGTATTAAAAAATACATTATGTGTGCATCCATATATATTAAAAAAAAATTAACTGTCGAAATTATGAGAAAAAAATTAACTATATAACTTGCGAATATATGACAGATATTGCCTGTTTTATTACTGAGTTTACAGTTATGAGTTACACAAAAACAATCATTCATTATGTTTCAATTTTTCTTTAAAAAAAATGTCTATAGTGGGTCTAAATCTAATACGGGAAATTTTATATGCGGCCCGCAGAGTTATGCTTCATTTCCAAAGTGGCCCGCAAGATCATTTGGGTTGGTAACCCTTACATATGTCAATTGAAAGAAAATTAAAGTTGTTAATAAAAAGAACATTTAAATTTTGGCAATTTAGAAACATGTTGAAACTATCTTTTAAGTTAAAACTTATTTGAGTGGTCACTGCATATTCTTTGCCACTAATTAAAACTAATCAATCTAGCTTTATAATATTTTAGTACTTCTAAGAGTCAAACGTTTTGATACTTCAATTAAATCTTATGGAAACTTGATACAAAGTATAGATAACAATTCTCAGTTAATTAGGAAAAGAATTTGAGAGAAAAAAACAATAGAAGCCAAAAGTTTTCACAAATCAGGCATTGTAATTTACCTTAAAAGACTTTACCCTTTTACATCCTGAATAATTTACCTTATAAATTATTCAAGATGTACGAAGGAGAATGACAATTTAATTAGAAAAATTTATTTGGAAATACCAAAATGAAATTACAAGAACAACTGCGTTTTATTTTCTTAAATATATATTGTGTTATTGTGATTTTTAATTGTTTGTATCCGAGACTTTGAGCTTTTAAGTACAATCTTTCAATTTGTGTTTTTTTAGGGACTTTTATTTTTCATACTTCTAACAAGAAATATTTACGATTGTTCAAAACGACAATTACTTATTAATACATAACATTATCAAGTTTTGAAATATTATTCATAAATGAAGTTTTTAAGTTGATCATTGCACATCAAGTCAATAAATGCATCAAATTGCTATTTCATATTCAAAAGCCTATATTAGTTTTATTCCCCACTTGAAAAATAATAAGTGCGCATGGAAACAGATTGCAAATAGGGTATGAAGACCAGAAGTTGAAGACGGAACAATACCGTTAAGGCAGACGCACTATTGGAAGGCAGTGTCAACAGAACCGTGAAAAACGCACATGAAATGAAACTGCCGATTTCCGACCTTTACGGAAACACCTGCATCCGCTCCTGACACGTGTTTCAGCAGGCACGATGCAGCACGTATACCAATTGTATACGGAGATGCAGTACAGTTTCCGGTCTTAGACGGATCTACTTTCACTGCCATTGTGGCAATATTTCTCTCGAAAAACTATACAATTATATTATAGTTTATTTAAAAACTTTCTATTTATGGATTATGTGAATTTTAATGCATTTCTCTGCAATGTAACTAATTATTTAAAATTTTAGCTTTATATATATATATATATATATATATATATATATATATATATATATATATATATAAATTGCACGATAATTGTCATTTCATTATTATTTTTTTTTTTTTTTTTGCATCTATTCTTTTTCTTAGTTATATTGCTTGCTATTTTTTCAGCGCTTTTCACACATACATAATGTATTGCTGTTATTCGACAGGGTTTTCACAATGTTATAATTTTTTCCCCCTTATAATTAAAACGATTTTCGACAGATTCAATATAATAGAAAAAAAGCGGAATTTAAGAACCTAAAAATATTCTCTTAAGTAAATTAACAATAGTCAATTTTATTTTTTATTATTGTGATGGATAATAAAAGGGAGAAAATGAATATTTAAGAGGCAAAAGCAGTTAACAAAACGATGTGAAGTTTAATGTGAAAAACTTCACATTAAATTAACTAAACGGTTTTGAATGTTACATATTGAAAAAAGATGTGGTTGAAACTGGGATTTTAGGGACTTTGACCTACGTTTTTTGCAGTGAAAGAGGTCTCACGGTTGACTAGCTACAGATAAACGTGTCGCAAGACCATCCGCAAAAGCAAAATTTCTAGAATTATGCTTTATCGTTTTTTCTTATCTGTTTACACAGCAGCCACAAGAATCACTTCCCTTCTCAGATAACACTATAGACACACTCACACAAGCACTGCTAAATTTGGAATTGCGGATAGAAAAACAGTGTGATGTTAGCCAAGTGGGCGACCTTGAGATCCGCTTATTCGCTGCAGCATTGATAAACGAGCTAGGAAGAAAGTAGTGGTTTTCGCTCCTCCCTTTTAAAAAGCTTTAAAAAAAAATCATTTCATTGATGCTTGCATTAGCAAAAGCATTGTTTCGCGTTTCTGGATGAAAACACGTTTTCAGGAATAGATTGCATACAGGCTGCGTTATGTATAAATAGAAACAAAAGATTATCTAACTCAAAGTCTGTTAATGAAAATAAATGTTTTACAAAGTTGTGAAGGGGATGTATATATATTTTTATAATTGACCAATAGTATAACTGAAAAATTTACAAACACGCGTTTCTGTTTGGAAAGCTTATATGTGGACTACATTTTTACCCTAATGAATACTTATATTTTTAGATAATTGACAAATATTCAATTTATTTCCATTATGATACGAAATGTGTATTTACTTTTGGGTAGTTTTTATTCAAGCGATTTACGTACCTTAACATTAATAATAATAAAAAAATACGGTTATTGACCTTAATACTTTGACATATGTCAATAAAAAAAATACAGATTATAAAAATGTTATTTTAACACCTGTTTCGAACTAAAACAAACAAGATTTCAGAGGCTTAAAAAGCTTTACTAAACAGAAAAGATACTCTCTTAAAAAGTATTTTGATACAAATTATTCGACTTTCATTAATTTAATCATGTAAATCTATTTTGTTCATTTATTTATCATGACAAATTGTGATGTTAAAATCGGAAAAATCAAATAAGCAATTTGATGTAGATTATCATCAAAATATTAAAAAAGCGCACTGAAGATGAAATAAAAAAATCTACAATACAAGAAAAATAAATAAAAGGCAATATAGTTAATGCAGGATATTTTCTGTTTTTACGTTACTATAATTAAGTATGATTTTAAGTCTCATTTAAAACAAGAAAAATTAAACATGTTGCTTAAGACAAAGCATTTTAAATAATTGTTTTTGATAACGAAAAAAATCTTAAATCTATAGAAGCGATCAAAATGACAATATATCCGGAATAAAATAAAACATGAAATGTATACAAAGAAATAACATGAACAACATAAAAATCCAATAATTTTTCGTGTATAACAATCTAAATGTTTACGTTCCATTGCATAAACAAGATAGCGACAGATGCTTTTTACTTTGAATTACTCAAAATAAATACTCGCGATAATAATCGCTCATTCTTTTAGCAATATATTTACGATTTGCATGCGTAACAGATTATGAATATCCAGAATCAAGTTGAACTAAAGCAGGCATGCACAGGATGTGGTCTACCATAAAATTTGCTGATAGATAACACACCTCATCAGAAATGATTTCACCTTCTTTAAATTGTCACGTTTTTACAACTATTTTATCGTTGTGCTGATAAAAACCAATTATAAATCATTGCTTGACGATGCATGAACATGCGCAAACCTTTAAATCAATACATTAACTTTTTTTTAGTCATAAATATTTATAAAATCGAATAGTATAAAACGCTTGGGTAATAAAAATCAACCGAACATTAGAACAATATTTTTTAATTAAAGCATCAAGTTAAATTAAATTTAAGTTTTATTATTTTTTTGTAATGGTACACAATAAATATACAAATTAATATGGCAGATAATGAACAAAAAATTTTTAATAACTCTTGTTCATCATCTACTATATGATTTTGTTTATTTATAGTATTTTTGACGATCCTCCCATATATCACAATGAATAAACTCAAAGTAAATTACAATCGTTATCAAATATAATTACTCATGTCCTTGAGGCATAACATGACAGTTTGAAGGACATATACAATGAATAAAAGATACCCAAGTTTCTTTTCACTCCCTACCCTTCCTCCCTCAATGTATTCGATTTCAAATGAAAGTAGCAAAAACCGACAGGTTACTATCAAAATGCTAAATGTTTCAAAAGCTTAGCAGACTCAACCGTAGAATAACCATACCTACTATATGGCCCCAACACGATTTCCCTCGTTGTAACATGTTAGATTTTGCCCTATTCATACGAAGTCAATCCCCACCTGACGGTGTGCATGTGACGAGACGTCCCCCTCCCCCAAATAACCTGGGGTCACTTTACAGACCTTCAAGTTCAGGTGTGGGGGTGGTTAGTAAAAACATTTATCAACAGTATCCAGATATCGCCAAAGCAACATTATTCTAGATTTTTATTAAAAATTCTAATTACTCTATTCAATCTAAAGAAAAATGTGGTCCAGTTTGATGAATATTTTAAGTAAAAATATTCCAGAAAAGGAATTAACTAAACTTGCATTAAAATGTCAACGATGTTTGTTGCAGTCATGTTGAGTTCGTTTTTAATTAATATAAGATTAAAAGTATTAAAAATTAATCCGGTTTGAGAAATCTTAACGTCACAGGATAAAAATATTCATATCAATCAGGATCTCTGTCCAATACAACCCCTTCATCCACATATTAAATCCTCAGCAATAGAGAACACCTGCACAATATTGCATGACTGAATCGAACTTTTATTTATTTATTATAACTTTCATTTATTTATTATCTCAGTCCAACACAACCCCTTCATCCACATATTAAATTCTCAGCGATAGAGAACACCTGCACAATATTGCATGACTGAATAGAATTTATTTATTTATTACAAATTTTTTTTTCACCAATGATGAAGCATAACATAACATTTACCACTGATCAAATAAGTCACCACAATAAGTATAACCACAAATGTACTGGTTTCAAAGTGAATACTTTCACCACATCTGCGGATTGACAAAAGTTGCTGTTTAGAATTCTGAAGTAATACTTCCTTCAACGCCTTTAAATTAAGATCGAGCACATTTCTCTTTCTCCGTCCTCTCTGCTCCCCCCCTCCATTTAAAAGCCTGTTCACCCACTTCCTGCTGACGGTGACCCCAGGGTAGGCCGAATGCCTCCACAACATCCTGCCCAAGGTAGCAGACGATTTTCACCGGAAGGGGTGGGGGAGTGGAAGAAGCCAAAAGGCGCGTTCTGCGAAAACACTAGCGACCAGAGGGAAGAAAGGAAATAGTGTGGTTAAAAATCAAAAAAAGTTCTTGGAAATAAAAGCAAGCTTTTCAGGACGTGTTTCCTGATACTGAGATAATATTTGAAATGAAAGACGCCATATATTTTCATCAGAGGAAATTATTTAACCTCAGTTAAATAAAATGCAGCAATTTTGAGGCATGTTTAGACATCAGAGAAATTATTTAACCTCAGTTAAATAAAATGCATTAATAATTTTGAGGCGCATGTTTAGATATCAGATGAAATTATTTAACCTCAGTTAAATAAAATGCTGCATTAATTTTCAGTCGCATGTTTAGACATGTTACAAATAAAAAATAAATTAATTTAAAACTATGATCTGTAGTATTAATCTAAGCATTTATAGTAAACAACAATCAAACAATTGCAACAGGTTTAAATACTGCTTTTTTTTTTTTTTAAATGCCAGTCTTTTTGTAATAAAATAATTTAAAAGTCGATGTTTAATAACTAATATCATGTTTAGACATGTTACAAATAAAAAATAAATTAATTTAAAACTATGATCTGTAGTATTAATCTAAGCATTTATAGTAAACAACAATCAAACAATTGCAACAGGTTTAAATACTGCTTCTTTTTTTTTAAATGCCAGTCTTTTGTAATAAAATAATTTAAAAAGTCGATGTTTAATAACTAATATCATGTTTAGACATGTTACAAATAAAAAAATTTTAAACTATGATCTGCAGCAGTAATCTAAAAGCATTTAAAGTAAACAATTTATAGTAAACAACAATTAAAGTATTAAAACCTGTTGTAATTGTTTTTAAAATGTCAGTCTTTTGTAATAAGATAATTTAAAAGTCAATGTTTAATAACTAATATAAAATGAAAGTTTTCAATTTTATATAAAATGCAAATACAATGCAATGCAATGTTACATTAATACTAATCTAAACTGCATTAATCAATAAAATCCAAGGAGAAAATACAAAATTGAGATTATGCAGGCTAGTGTAAACATCCTATGGCTCATTTCATCATTTTGGTTTCGAATTAATCCCATACTTTCAAGACAAGTTTAAATATTTTAAAACATAAAAAATAAATACGATTTAAAACTATTCACATTATTCTAAATCAAAAATACCATTATAAATACAAATTTTTCCCGCCATTGCGATGTGTGTACAATATTTGCTACAAATTACTACTTTTGTTTTTCTGTTTTCGTTTTCTTAGAAAAAGATTTACAATATTAATACTGCTAATAGAAATTAGAAATTTCTTGTTAAATATTATCAATACACAATTAAATATTTTCTACTACACTCAATTGTGTTAGCATTGCTAAGACACGTGGAAGCAAGATCAATGAAAAGTAGTATTATAAATTACAGGCAAAATAAATAAAATAACAGCAACTAACAGGACTATTTTTGTAATATATCAAGTCATTAAGTAATATTAGTAAATAAAAGTCTTTAATAAATGAATTTTACAATGTAAAATTTAAAAGATATTCTTAAATGAAGCAAGAACATGAAATATATAAAAATTAAATACTTAAAAATACAAATTATTCACCATATTTGTCATTGTTACTTAAAAATTGATATCAGTTTACGTATAATGTATTTAAACAAATAGGACTATATAGTATTGTCATTGTTACTTATTACTCACAAAAATTGATATCAGTTTACGTATAATTATTTAATCAAATATGACTATATCGTAATGTCCTTGTTACTTACTACTCACAAAAACTAATGATAATACTAGTCCAATTTGACAAAATAAATTATACGTAAACTGATATCAATTTTTTTAGTAATAAGTAACAATATCAGTTTACGTATAATTTATTTAATCAAATTGGACTAGTATTGTCCATGTTACTTAATACTCACAAAAACTAATGACAATACTAGTCCTATTTGATTAAATAATTTATACGTAAACTGATATCAATTTTTGTGAATGTAGTAACGATATCAGTTTATGTATAATTTATTTATTCAAATAGGACTGATATCATCAATAGAACTGATATCAATTTTTGTGAGTAATAAGTAACAATATCAGTTTAAGTATAATTTATTTAATCAAATAAGACTATACTGTACATGACAAGTACAACTATGACATACTCGGACATGACAAAAAAAAAAAAAAAAGATTTAAAGTGGTGAATTGAACACTTTGATTAAAAGTATTTATAATCAAAGTTGGAATATAAATATTGTTAAATCGTACCTTGTAAACAGACGACATTGCATCCTTCTAAACTGAGTCGTTGTAGGAGAGTTCCCAAAACACGTGAATTCGAATTCCCGGAATGTTCGGACTTGGCATCGTACAGAACCAGAACAGCCTCTTTCCAAAGTTTAAGGAACTGATCCTTGCGATCATTGTTGTGAATGAGACTTTCGACGCTGAGCTTCTTATTAGCGAGACGACGCAACATCAAAGACGAGGCGGGCAATGTCAGATTAATTGACTCTCGGATATGGCCCGCCGCGAAGTCCGCCGAGCACCGACAGTCCAGTAACAGAAGGGGCGAAATTGGGTTTCGGACCCTTTCCAGCAAGTCTTCAGCGGACAGAGATTGGACAGATACGGTCTGATCTTCAATAAAATCTCGGGAAGGCATTTTAAAAAGAGTGAACTTCTACGAAGGTTTAACTCTTTAACGCAGAGATAAAGAAGGAAAACGGTTAAGAATTGCACAAGCAGCAACACATCCTACGGAAGGCGAAACATCAATAATAACATTGAAGATCTTACGCTACTACACTACACCGGATGCAAGCGGCTTTCATGAATGTAGGAGCACTCGTGATCGCCGGCCAATGAAAGGCTCCGCGGTCCTCTGATGTCATTCAAAGAAAACTCCGCTGGTGTGACGTCAATGACAGGTCCTGCGCGTTGCGAGTGAAAGAATCCAATAGTAGGAAATGTGAGTGATTGAGGAGTAAACGGAAAACAAAAAAGTTCTTTTCTTCCAACAATGACTATTTTTGTTAACTCCTTGATGAGGCTGTCGTTTAAAAATCACATGGCCTCAAACTTAAAAGAGACGGCTTTCCTGTCTTTTACTTAGTACCATGAATTAAAGCAAAAAGAAATGCAGCATCAATTTGATATTTTCAAGTTCGATAGAACGCTTTGCAAGAATGGATAAATTTATATATAATTTTGATAAGCTTTTATTTATTTTTTTTACTTCTTTTCCATCTGGAAAATTTGATATGATTAAATAAAAAAGTGTTTTTAAAATATCAGAATAAGTTAAAAGATCGTCACGACTTATTAGGATTTCAAAACATCAGAATATTAGTAGCAAACAAATTTTTTTAAATCATATTTATGTTATTTATTAATATTATTTAATTATTAATATTATAATTTATATAATATTAATAATATATAATTATATAATATTTTTTATGAATAAAAAGCTTGTGAAGATTAAATAAGAAGTGTTTTAAAAATATCAGAATAAATTAAATGATCTTCACGATTATTAGGATTTCAAACCATCAGAATACTAGTAGCAAACAAATTTTTTTAAATCATGTTTATATTATTTATTAATATTATAATTTATATAATATTAATAATATATGATTATATAATATTAATAATATATGATTATATAATATTAATAATATATAATTATATAATATTAATAATATATAATTATATGATATATGATATATAATTTAATTATTAATATTATTTATTAATATTCCTCTAAAAATAAAAGAATGAATAAAAAAAAAAATTGGGGTTTTTTTAATAAATAAAAACCGAGTTTTAAATCACCAAAACATTATATTTATAGTTCATAAATAAAGAGTATTAATTGTAATATACATGTATATAGAGATAGAAAAGAGAAATATATAAAAATTTTATTTATTATTTTTTTTATTTATTTATTTATTTTTTTCCATCTGGAAAATTTCATAAGATTAAATAAAAGTGTTTTAAAAATATCAGAATAAATAAAATGATCGTCCCAATTTATTATTTCAAACCATCAGAATACTAGTAACAAAAAAAAAAAAAAATTTTTTTTTTAAATCATATATTATTTAATTATTAATATTATAATTTATATAATATTAATGAATAATAGTAATAATATATAATATATAATTTAATTATTAATACCATTTATTAATATTCATCTAAAAATTTAAAAAAAATGTGTATCATAAAAAATAAATGATAACTAATAATAATTGACAGAAAAAACTGCAATAAAATCTTGAATAAAAATAATCAAAGTGTTTATTAGAAGTGTTTATTATTTTTTTGTCAATTATTATTAATTTTTATCATTTATTTTTTATGATCCACGTTTTTTTTTAATTTTTTTCAGAAGAATATTAATAAATAATATTAATAATTAAATTATATATTATATAATTATAGATTATTAACATTATTCATTAATATTATATAAATTTTAATAATAATAAGTGTGGTGATTATTGAAATTTCAAGTGATTAATAAAGAAAAATAATAAAAAATTCCAGAAAGTAGATTGTAGTAGTAGGTTCTTTGTAGTCTTATGAAGAATTAATTTCGATGTTTTTCTGAGTATTAAATAAAGGACCACTGTAAACTGTAAGAAAAACATATAATATAAATATTTAACAGTCACAAAAAATAAAACAGCAAAAGATTTCAATAAAATAGTTTCACATATAGTAATAACAAAGCATCTCTCTAATTATAATTAATTAATGATGTTCAATAATGATAATTAATTAATTGTTTAATTAATGATATGAAAGTGCAGCTAATTTTTCCAAATTTTTATTTGTACGATAATGATATTCTTTTTTTATGAGCATAATATTTACTTTATGTAATATTTTCAAATGTTTCTTTTGCATACTTTTTTGAAGTTTTATTCTGTACTTTTATGTAAACATTATTTTTAGTATTTGAAGCGTCGAATGTATGTTTTACTGAATTTACTACTTTCAGTAGACTTTAGTAAGGTCTATTGAAAGTGTAATTTAATTAAGTGCACTGAAAGTGCTACTTCTACTGATAATGGGATTTATTAAATAAGTAGCAAATATTTATCTGTTTTATTTAAGCAGAACATCTAAATAAAGATCTATGAGAGATATATGCATTATTATCACTATTTAAACAAAAAACAGCTACAAATTAAAGAGAGATCTATGCATTATTATCACTATGTAATTTTTAATCTGTACTTCTATGTAAATATTATTTTGGCATTTGAAGCGTCGAATGCATGTTTTACTGAATTTACTTAAGTCTACTGAAAATGAATTTAATTAAGTGCACTGAAATTGCTACTTCTACTGATATGGGGATTTATTAAATAAGTGGCAAATATTTATCTATTTTATTTAAGCAGAACAGCTACAAATTAGAGAGAGATAAATGCATTATTATCACTATATGCAAAACTATTTTATTTAAATCCTTTCGCTGTTTAGTGTTTTAGTGACTGTTATAATTTTAAAACTATAAATACGAGGTATAATTTGTTTGTGTCCCTGAAGCAATTGCTTTTTATTTAGTGCGTCAAAAATCACTAAAAATACTTATTAGTAATTTTCTGTGTAAATTGAATATCAAAATTATGTCTTCATACTATTTGTTAAAGAATCTTTTTATTTTCACCAATATTTGTCTGATATTCCTATTAAATTACATTTTTTACATTATTTATTTACATTTATTTATTTACATTTTATTATAACTTATCGTTGCAGTAACTAAAAAGCTATAGTGATGATGAATTCAGAACTTTTTTTCTGAATTTATTATAACTTTATCTGAGGGTCAACCAAAAATTAAGAGATAATTATAATTCATTTTTCTTTAATTAAATAAATAATGTAAATTCACATAATTTTTATATCAAATGAAAGACAGAATAAAAATGACGCAATATTTTTTGTACTTGTTTTTATTAGTTGTTTATAATTATCATTTTAAAATCTTATTTGAATTTTATTTTATTTTTAGATTTAATGTCTAATCTGTATTAATTTATTTATTTTGCATTTGGGACATATTATCTTTATTTATATTTATAATTTTTTTGTTATTTATGTATGATGGAACTTGAATTAAATACTGTTGTTGTTGTTGTAATGCAGCTTCTTTAATTGGCGTAGATAGAAAATTATCGTGTGCAAAGAGATTGTATTATTGGCTAATTATTTTCTTTCTTTCTTTCTTTCTTTCTTTCTTTTCTTTCTTTTTCACAGCAAAGAATAGTAAAATATAATGTATTATGTTATTTACTGAGCTGGCCAATGTCAGATCATATATGCTTGAATACAGTTTATGAGGCCGGATGGCCAATTGGCTAGCGCTCTGGCCTTTGGTATCAAAGGCTTCAAGTTCGAATCCTGGCAGTGGCATGAATGTTTATTAGTGGTTCAGAATACACTTTAAACTGTAGGTCCCTGTCTAATTAGCCGGAAGTGTGCATAAAATAACTGTAGAGCGACAAGCCAAACCGACACAGTTTATGTATTTAAGAAAAATTAAGGAAAGTATAAATAACGTTACATCACGGTTAAGTGTTTTTTTTTTTTTTTTTTTTTTTTGTAGTAAACGTTTTTTCTTTTATTTTTCTCCTCTTCCTTTTTTTTTAGACAAACGCGTAAGCAAATTCTAGTAATAGATCAATGACAGTATAAAAAGAAAAGTAAAAGAAAAGAGAAAAAAATGAAACTAGTTCAAAAATGCGATTTCGTGAATGTGCCTCATCCTCCACTATACATTATACGCAGGTTATAATATACTCCTCCCTCCCTTATGTGCAGTAGTATACATGCTATACCAGTGGTGGCCAACCCAAACGATCTGGCGGGAAACTTTGGAAATGCATCATAACTCCGCAGCCCGCATATAAAATTATATATCTCATATTAGGGGCCTGAATGGCCGAGTGGGTAGCGCTCTGGCTCTCGGTACCATGGGTTTCGATTCGAGTCCCGGCGGTGCCATGGATGTTTGTAGAGATTCGGAATCCACTTTAAACCGTAGGTCCCGATCTAATATGATCTTAGAGCGTTGCGGGGGCATTGTTACTCCGCGTCTGTGACTTATCTTCAAGTTTCACGCGCCCCCTGGGTAATGCAAAGTGAGTAACGTCTGTGCAGCGCTTGCCTTAAGGCTAAGGCATCCAAGACCAAGCTGTATAAGTGTTTGCCAGCTGCATTAGAAAAAAATCCCGTATTAGATTTAGTCCCACTATAGACATATTTTCGGAGTGAAACATTGTTATTGTTAATATTATTTTAATTATCATGGTTTTTTTCTAACTACATATGAAAATTACCAGTCTATTACTATCTTAGTAAACTGATAATTTTCATATGTTAATTATCTTATATTATTAGTCTTATTAGTGTGCTAATGTTAGTTAAAAATGAAAAGATTTTTTTTAAACATTTATTAGATAAAAAGTCTGTTTATTGTTAACAGTTTATTGTTATTGTTGTTATTATTATTTTAATTTTCATGATTTTCTAACGACATATGAAAATTATCTTATATTAGTAGTTTTATCAGTTTACTACTGTTAGTAAAAAATAATATGAAATATACTTCAAAGTAGTATCAAATAAGTTTTGTGTGTGTGTGTCCTGATGCCTAACTGGTTAAAGCTGTCGAGTTTAGTACCATCGGCTTCAGAATCAGGCGAATCCAGGCGGTGGCATGGATGTTTGCTAGCAGTTCGGAATCCACGTTAAATTGTAGATCAGGTCTAATTAGCTAAAATTATGCAAAAGATGATAAAAATAATTTTGTTTTGTGACAATATTTTTTTTCCATACTTACTGGCACATGTGAATCGAATTTAATTATGCTAATAATAAAAATACAAATGTAAGTTACTTTAAACACCACATGATGAAACAATCTTTGTAAAAGTAAATCGTGACGTAATTAAATATATCAAAAATTAGTTTATTTACTAGAAAAATTGGAAAACCATTCGTATTAATATCCGTGAATCAATTTTAACGTAACAAAATAAATAATAATGGTAGTAATAAAAACATTGTAAGCATCATCTGTGAATCTGCTTTAACGTATGAATAGAAATAAAATAACATCACATGCTTGAGAAATTCTCTATGAAAATAAATCACAATATAAAAATATATTAAAAGTCTGTTCGTTTATTTACTGAAATGAAGGAAAAGCCATTTGTACTGACATTTGTAGATCTACTTTAACATATGAATAGAAATAAAATTGGAAGTACTAGCAAAATTTTAAGCATTACATGAGTCACAATTCTTCATAAATCATGTGATAAATAAAGAAAAAGTCACTTTATTTACTAAAAAAATTGAAAAACAAAAAATTGAAATCTTAATTACATATATCTGCTTAATTAAATATGTTTTCAATTCCTATTATTTACTAGAAAAGACAGAAAACAAAATTATATTTAGTTTCGGAAAAATGAAATTTTATTTAAATATAAGATTATAATTATGAGCATTATGTGAAGTGTTTACATAATACCTGTGTATTCAATGTTTTAAGACAATACACAGACTTGTAAAATCAGATAAAAACACCACTGAAAATTATTTAACATATATATTTCATTTATGTATATATAAAATTTATATATATGTCAAATTTATATTTAAAAATATATAGTATATGTCAAATAATTTATAATGTCAATTCAAATTCAAATTTATATGTCAAATTTATTTTCGAAGGGTTTTTTTTTTTTTTTGTTGTTGTTGTTCTAGCTGCTTGCACCAAATTATAAAAATTAAATTATATGATTTATTATAAAAGCAAATAAGGAATTTGATTTTTGATTTTAGTTAAGTAAGAGATTTCGAATTTTATTAAATTTTTACAGTGTAATTTGCTTTTTACTTTTAAAATCTGAGTGAATAATCCCAATGATTCAGTTCCTTGATTGTCTTAATCTATTGATAGCTTTCATTGAGCTGAGGTTTTTTGGATATAATTAACTCAAATTTTTGCATTCTTTAAAATTTGTTTTTATTTTTAGTATGGTAAGTATTCTTTTACATATCCTTAAAATTTTTAATACAATCAAAATTCTTTCCCTGAGCAAAATCCTATATAAATGAATCAATAAATACATTATATATTTTATTTATCGATTTTTTTTTTTTTATATTATGCCTATTCTTTAAAATTTGGTTTTATTTTTAGTATGGTAAGTATTCTTTTACATATCCTTAAAATTGATGCAATCAAAATTCTTTCCTGGGCATAATCCTATATAAATGAATCAATAAATACATTATATATTTTATTTATAATTTTTTTTTACATTCATGCCTAAAAATGTATATTTATAAATGTCTATCGATCCAAACAGGGATTTTAATGTTTTGTTTAGCAACAACCACATCTATGTTCATTTTAAATGGATCATGTTGTTGACAATGAATATTGTTGAGTTAAAAAGTATGTCGACAGGAATCCTGTTTTCAGGCTATCACGTTAACGTATGTATATATAATGCATATATAAGTCAAATTTATTTTCGAAGGTTTTTTTTCCCCTCCAGCGGCTAGCACCAAATTATAAAAATAAATTATATAATTTATCAAAAAAAGCAAATAAGGAATTTGATTTTTGATATTAATTAAGTAAGATATTTCGAATTTTATTAGATTTTTGTAGTATTTGTATTTTATTTATCGATTTTATTTTATATCCATGCCTAAAAATGTTTGTTCATAAGTATGCATTGACCCAAACAGGGATTTTAATGTTTTGTTTAGCAACAACCACATCTACTACGTTCATTTTAAATGGATCATGTCGTTGACAATGAATATAAATGGATCATGTTTTTGGCAATGAATATAAATGGATTATGTTGTTGAGAATGAATATCGTAGGGTTAAAAAAATTATGTAGACAGGAATCTTGTATTCAGGCTATCCCGTTATCGACAAAGAATATGACCTTATGTGTAATAAAGTAGAAAACATTGAGCAAAATATTTTTCTAATTTTTAAATGTTTACTGTTTTCATGAAACCAAAGCTGGATCATGTTTCTCTTTTAACTTTTCAAATAAATCTGAAAATTTTATTATTATTATTATTATTATTATTATTAATGAAATAAAATAAATTTTTGAAAGTAAATTGAACGTTCTCTGTTGTAGGATTTTCGAAACATTTCCACAACAAATCAAATCAGATTTCATTTCTGTTAACTATCTCTCGAGTTGACAGCAGTTCCAATGATTTGTGATTATTCTAGCGACATTAGGCCAATAACCTATTCGCAGAAACAGAGACTTAGCTCATGTGCATACTTCTTGAATGTGCGTAGGTAGGTGAAAAGTCAACTACTCCCATCCTATTTATTCGCCAAGTATGTTGAAACTGCTGAAGTATGATGCCTCGGCAACCTGTTCTTATCTCAGTGAAAATAAAATCACTTAAGAAATGCAGTCAACGTTTAAAAATGAAAGTTAAGGTAAATTTAAGGCAGAGCCAAGCTGATTTCGATTCTGCTTTAGACATGATATCAGTTTTTAACATAATTTAAAACGAGCTGGGCACGTGTTTCTTTTTAAAACATTAACTCTTTGAAAAAATTTTTTCGTATTTTTACCCATGAAATTATGGGTATTGTTCTGAGGAGTGGGATTTTCGTGTCCTGGACAACTTTCAATTATTATTTTGGGATAAATTTTTTAAAAATTTCTTTCACGAGCAAATGTTTCTTTTTTTTAAATTTCGATCGGTGTCTTTCTTTTTTAAATTTCTTTCACGAGCTAATAAATTCATAATTAAATAAATAAATAACGTAAAATTGCTGTAAAAGATCGTCTGGTGAAAGCAAAGACAATTTTATTTCAAAGTTAAAAATGAGATTTTTCAAGAAAAGAAATTCGTTTGGAATTCCTTAGTTTATTAATCGTTTGGAATTCTTTTGTTTATGCATAATTAAATAAATAAATAACGTAAAATTGATGTAAAACATCATCTGGTGAAAGCAAAGACAATTTTATTCCAATATTAAAATTAGATTTTTCAAGAAAAGAAAATCGGTTGGAATTCTTTTATTTATGCATAATTAAATAAATAAATAACGTAAAATTGTTGTAAAAGATCATCTGGTGAAAGCAAAGACAATTTTATTTCAATATTAAAATGAGATTTTTCTAGAAAAGAAAATCGTTCGGAATGTTTATGCATAATTAAATAAATAATTAACGTAAAATTGTTGTAAAAGATCGTCTGGTGAAAGCAAAGACAATTTTCTTTGAAAGCTAAAATGAGATTTTTCAAGAAAAGAAAATCATTTGGAATTCTATAGTTTATTTTTTAAGATTGCAGTTTTGCATTTTGTTCTTACATTAAATTCTAAATTTTATGGATGACTTGTATAACGGTCCAGCAGATTACATTTTTAAATTTTTTATTTTACATTTTTTATTTCCCTCCATATAATTTGAGAAGTCAAAACATATCACTTTAAAAAAATCAATTGGAAATTAATTTTTTTTTAATTTCATCAGACATTTATATTGTTGGAAATTTTTCTTCAGTTGTATATAAAATTTATTTTCTTTTATAAAGCGCCATGTTTTCTAAGCTGAAATCTGAAGTATAATGATATTATAATTCCTCTAAATACGAACTTTCATTAACACAAGAATATTTATGATGTAAATTTACCGTTAGGTTGAATTTAAATACGATATAAAAAAACTTCAGTAAATAAGCAGAATTTAATAATTATCATAACACATTTGGTAATTGGTATATTTCAAAAGATTTGGATTAAAAAAAAAAAAAAGAAAATACAGAATCTTTATTGGGAAATATATGTATCTGGGGTTTGAAATATATGTATCTGGATCAGGGTAGTCAACACAAATGATCTTGTGGGCCACTTTGGAAATACGTCACAACTCCGCGGGCCGCATATAAAATTATATATACCCAGATTAGATTTAGACCCACTATAGACAATTTTTTTGGAGTGAAAAATTTAAACACGATGAGTTATTATTTTTGTGTTTACTATTATTCTTACATTTAAACATAGATAATATAATAATAATGATACTAAGCGCACAATGTAAAGAAATATATAACACTAAAAAGAAAATATGAAAAATATATAACTATAAACAAAATTAAAAAAAAATGAAATCATTAAAAAATATTTATTTTCCTAGTGCGATATTTGTTTCTCCACTCTTTCACTTAGCTTTTGCAAATCAATCTCAATTTGGGTATTTGAGCATCGTAATTGGTGCTTGCAAATTAGCGTCCGTTATGTTGGAGCGTGTTTTGTCTTTGGTCAAGTTCATTTTCGAAAAAGAAAAAAAAAAAAAAAACGATTCCCAGGTGTAAGTTGAACCAAAGCGATAACAACTTCAACTAAGAGTCTGGTTTCCTCTGTTATCAACAATCAACTGTGCGTTTGCAGGGATGGTCACTGCGCCACTGAGATCCCTTATAGTGAGACATAGAACCTGTTATATTAGATGTTCCAAGATGTGCGAGCATCATGAGTTCACAGAATATAATTTAATTATTCTGCGAACTTATAACTGTAAACTCAAAAATTAAACAGGCAATATCTATCATATATTCACAAGAATATCATTTAAAATCAAAGTTAATTTTTTTTCATAATTACGACAATTAATTTTTGAATATATGGATGCACATAATGTGTTTTTATTAATACGTTGTTTTTACTACTTTGGCCATTATAAAATAAATATATTTTTGTAAAAAGTGTGATAAGTTCCAAGTCATAGTCAATAAAACATATCTATTGATTGTTTGATTGAAGACAAATTTAGGTTATCAAGTAGTCAAGAAAATTAAAGCAGTGAATAAAAAACACACGAGTAAACTACGTTTTGTAATTTTCTGGACTATTTGATAACCTATATTTGTCTTCACTCAAACAATCAATAGATATGTTTTATTGACTATGACTTGGCACTTATTCCAAAATGCATATCACAGAATATATAAGGAGCTGAATCAGAAATTCCCAAATTCTGAATCAGAAACTTTTAAATCATGCTAGACCTTCCTTATGCACCTCTGTTAGATACCCATATTTTGCGCAGATGACGCATGCGCAATCAGTCTCGTATGACAGCTAGTTACAACGGCTATTGTAATATAAAAAATCCTGTCAAATGCGAGAGTTTATTCACTTTCTCCACACAAAGAGGCATAATGTTGCTGTAATTAATCAAGAAATATGTTCCATTTATGGAATTACAATAATGAATAAAGGAAAATTACAGTATGGTACAGTTTCCGTATTGTGCAAAGAATTAAAAAAATTTTCACTGATTTATCAGCTGTCATACAAACCCTACCCTGCACCCAGTGATTTCCATGTTTTTCTTGCTTCCGAACATTTTGTCGATAGTGAAATGTTCAAATTATCAAAGATGGCCTGGCGGAATCAGGGGGCGGAATTCTATGCATAGTGATTAAGAACGCTTGTCTCGTGACATCAAAAGTGCTTGCAGGTGAATAGTGCCTACTTGGTGAATGGTGCCTACTAAAATGATCAAGGTTGTAGGAGTATGAAACTATTAATGAAATTTTACTTGTATTCGTTTGTTTATTTTAAAACCAACCAACACTTTTGTTTGAATGCACCTCTATTAGATTCCCTTCCTGAAATCCTTAGTATTAAACAAATATCACTTTTTTTGGAATTACACATGCTTAAAGAATACGTAGTCAATTTAGTACGTGTCAAAGATTAAATAGGATTTGTTAACCTATACATAACAGGGTATCAAAAAAATAAATAAACATGAACTTTGGGCAAGTTCTGATGACGCCCATTTCAACATATTGAGCATTTATTGTTGGAGAAGATGGTATAACGCAGAAATTTATGAATGCTATAAAGACCCAGATATTATAAAATGAATATAGGTTAAACTGGTCAAATGGTCAATAGATTAAACTGGGCAGCTCATGTATTTAGAATGAATGATTTAAACACTGTAAAAGGCTCGTTTTAGCAAAGCCACAGGGACAAAGAGGAAGAGGACGATCCAAGTTGTGATGAATAAATGCAATTGAAAAAGAATTTGCTGTACTAAAAGTTGCGAATTGGTGGACCATTTCCACCAGAGAAATGCATGGAAATTTCTTTCAAAGTTAAGCCTTGGGCCACCCTAGGCTGTCATGCTATTGATGATGATGATAATTAAAAATTAAATAAGGGTTAAAAGATCCCATTTAAAGACCAAAGTGAGTTAAAAAACCATATTGTGTTCAAAAGTAGGTCTCAAATAAAAATATTCGTTGCTAGGATTATTATTCGGAAGAAATATGAAACATTTCATTCAAAGAATTACAATTAAAATAAAAATAAAATAAGTACATTAATTATTACAATTAAAATAAATTATTATTAAAAATTGTTATAAATTATTAAAAATTAATTATTAACTATTAAAATTAATTAATTAAAGTAATTAATTATTGAAATAAATTATTATCATTATATTAATTATTATTACAATTAAAATAAATACATCGAATTTACTCATATTAAAATTTTAAATGTATTCAAATTTTTGTATCTTAAATGAATAAATGTATTTCTTTACACGATTTTTTTCCTGTATCATATAACTTTTTAATGCTGAAGATAAAAAAATTCATGTCTAGCGAGCAATAAACAAACATTCGGTTTCGGCAACAAAATGACAATCATTAACTCTGCTTAGATTCTATTAGCATGTCCATAAAAATTTCCATCTGGCAGCTTTGACTGTAGTGGTAATAAACTGTAATCTTCCTTCATTTCTAGTAGAGGTGTGTCATAATAAACAGAAAATACACACCTGCCTGTTTTACGTTGAAAAATAAAAGACCTCCTCTATGTCTGTGTACACACAGATACAGATTCTTTCATATCTATTAAGATTCATACTGGAAGTAAACAAAGATATGAAATGGCATTCCTCGTGGATGACGCCTTTATCAATAACCTCAGATGTTTCAAGAAATAACATGATACAACAGTACAAATCAAACATCTCGGAAGAACAGAGCAAATAAAATGATGAATGAGGTGGAATCACAGATATGGGAAAGATTTAAAAATAAAAGCTTTATAGAGAAACATGCGAAGAGTCAGATTTTCCAATGGTACTTTTTCCCTTCATACATACGAGGATCCTTGAATTATGACTCACGAAATTTTCTCAATTATTGCCATTTTTAATATGATGACCTTAAAGCACCAATACTGTTCACTGCCAATATTATATTTTATTGCTGATATGACCCAGCGTAGTCCGGCTTCAATAAATAATAAATTTTTAATTGAGTAATAGTCAAATTTTTAAGGACCATTTTTGTAATCCTTGTGTTCTCCGGAAGCCTGGTGTAGATGTTCATGATTTCTATGGATTGAGCCTGCCCAGAAGGGGCATTCTACCTTGCAGAACAAATGTAAGCACTGATATAAATTTGAGATATCCATATATTTAAGTACACTACAACTGCTATTTTCAAGAGTCAGATTTTCCAATGGCACTTTTTCCCTTCATACATACGAGGATCCTTGAATTGACTCACGAAACTTTCTTAATTATTGCTGTTTTTACTATGATGGCTGATGTTCTCTGCCAACATTATATTTTATTGATGATATGACCCAGCGTTGTCCGGCTTCAATAATTAATAAATTTTTGATTCAGTCAATTTAACTAGTAAAATTTTCAAGGACTCTCAATTATTTCCATTTTTTATATGGTGGCATTAAAGCACTAATGTTGCTCTCCAGTAACATTATATTTTATTATTGATATGACCCAGCGTTGTTTGGCTTCAGAAATAGGATTAATTTTGATTTGGTAAGTTTGATTAGGACAAATTTTAAGGACTTTCTTAAATACTGGTATTTTTACTGTGATGACATTAATACACCACTGTTGCTCTTCGGCAACGTTATATTTTATTACTAATATGATCCAGCGTTGTGCGATGTAAATAAATAAATAATTATTTAGTAAATTTAATTAGCAAAGATTTTAAGGAAAAAAATTAATTTTACATGAAATCCAGAGAAAAATTTCAGAATAATATGTTTAACACGATTTCATTAAATTCAAAATTTCGTCTTTAAATACGGTTGAATATTCAAAGTGAAACATCTCCAAAGAACAGAGAAATTAGAAGGAGGAATTAGCTGGCATAACATTTATAGAAGAGACTTAAATAAACAAGCTATGTTTAGAATATGGGAAGGGAAAGTCAGGGAGGGAGCGATAATTGTAGTGTCGATTTGTGGATGCTTCAGAGCACCTGTAAATCATCATTATAAATACTGCCTCCGATAAGATTATATATTGCAATAAGATTATATATTGCAATACCTTTGCATCCCTCCTTTTTTAAGAGAAAAAAAATTCGCGTTTTCTTTATCCTTTTCATAACAAAATGTCATAAAAGAATTGCTTATTTCTATTTTTATATGTAAATAGTAGGCAATATATGAATAAATAGTAGGCAATATATGAGTAATTTTTTTAACTCAAGAATATCAGAAGTTTGGTTTAATTTGTCGCTCTATGGTCATTTTGTGCACACTTTAAGCTAATTAGAGCAGGACCTATAGCTTAACGTGGATTCCTAACCATTCACAAACACCCATACCTGAAGCCTGTGGTACCAAAGGCTAGAGCGAAGAATATTAAAAGAGTAGAATAGTGTTTATAGTTGTAAATAACAAATTTTTATAAATGTAGTAATAACTAACGACAAATATTTAATTCATTACTTTAAGCATGATGAAATACTTCAATACCAACGGGGAACATAAAACTAACGAAGAAAGTTTCAATCTTTGTGATTCTTATGATTTTATAGTAGACGAACAAAACCCCGATCCTATAATTACATTGTCGTGAGTAGAATTAAAGCTACATATAACCTTTTATAATAATCGATTGCAGTAAGAAAACTTTTTTTGGTATTAGGAAAATTTTAGATACAATTTATTTTTTTATAAGAAAGAATTTACATTTTAAATGTGAGATATTGTGTCATCTGTCACACACTCTAGATTCTCTCAGGCGTGACAGATGGAAAGCACCCCATTGGGTACAGGGAGCTTAACAAGTGGGAGGATTGCATCACAGTTCAAATGTTACAGCTGGCAGAGAAACTTATTACTCTTTGATTTAACAGCGGCCTAATGGCCAATTGGCTAGCGCTCTGGCCTTTGGTGCTCCTGGTTCGAATCCTGTCGGTGGCATGGATATTTGTGAGAGGTTCGAATCCACTTTAAACAGTAGGTCTGTTTAGTCCTCTTGTGGACAAGATGAGAGTAGAGCGACAAGCCAAACCCAAACTTTGATTTAATTTGGGAATTTTAGATTAAGTAGAGTTAATTATTAGTAATTGTATATTTATTTCGTAGTTTGTGATTATTAAAAAATATCTTCCGTAATAATTTTTGTTGATTTTTCATTTAATTAATAAGGTCAATGTAATTAAGGTTAATTCAAGGTAAGTAACTTTTTATATGTAGGAAATACTTTCCTTTCAATCCATCCGCGACTCCATTGGGGAGTCCATTGAGTTTGAGAACCGCTTCTCTGTAGCAATTAGCGTTATACAATAATTCAGTGTTATTGCAATAAGTCATTCTTTCTTATACAATTATTAAAACTACTACAAGTAACTTTTAATATCGCACTCCTTTTACGATCAGGATTTAAGTTTTTATCCTGTTCTATTTATTTTGTATTAGAGAAATTCAAGTAGGAATCTATCCATTCGAATTGCACATTAGAATCATAACTATAATCCTCTGATTTATGGTCAGAACTTTCGAGATTGCCATACGATACAGCGCTGATATTATCATTGAAGATATCTTAACTTTCACTTATTTTAAAACAAATAACTGACACTAAATGCAAGCGACAATATGTAGCAGCAAGCTACTCGCCAATCTTTTGGATACTGAAATGACTTCGGGTCAAATGTATTAGTGTCAATTTTTTTTTTTTTTAATTTTTTTTTTTCTTTTAGAACAGAAAATTGTATCTGGATTCTCTCAGCACAATGTGCAGGTGTACCCACAAATGTGCAATGGGACACCAAGCGTGCGGATATGCCCACAAATGTGTGGTAGGACTTCAAGTTCGCAGAATTACTTATTTTCACTAGATCAAACGTTTCTACCCAGTTTTGTTTTTTAATTTTTTTTTTTTTTTCAAAACAGTAATTTTTTTCTGGATTCTTTCAGTACTATGGAACACCAAGTGTGCAAATGTGCTGTTTGGTTTGTTGCTCTACGGTCTTTTTGAGCACACTTCAGGCTAATTAGACCGGGACCTACAGTTTGATGTGGATTCCGAACCACTAACAAACATCCATGCCCAGGCCGCGATTCGAACGTGACGCCGGTGGTTCCAAAGGCCAGAGCTCTAACCAACTGGCCATCAGGCCGCCTTTCGATATCTTTTAAAAATAGAAAACTATTTTTGTGCCTGATGGCCGAGAGACTTGCGCTCTGGCGCTCTGCGCCGGTTTGTCCCGGCAGTGCCATGGAGGCTTGTAATGGTTCAGAATCCACTTTAAACCGTAATTACCGGTTTAATATGATTGTAGACAATAGGACTCACAACCCTACCCTGTAAAAAGAAAGCATCTCCTGTCTTGAAATCTGCTAGCAGGCAGACGGCCTTGGCCCACCATGGGGCTGTTGCGCCAATGAAGATTAGTTTGGTTTCTCGCTCTACGGTCATCTTATGCACACTTTAGCTAAACAGACCGGGACCTACAGTTTAACGTGGATTCCGAACCTCTAACAAACATCCATGGTTTCGGCAGGATTCGAACCTGAAGCTTGTGCTACCATAGGCCAACAAATATGCAGAACGACTCAAATGAGCTGGTTTACTTATGTGGTTATGTTCACTAATACAAATATTTGTGCTGAGTTCTGAGTTTTAATTCTGTTCTCCAAAACTGTAATGCGTCCTGATGGCTAATTGGCCACCGCTCTGGCGTATGGTACCACATTTCACCAAGTTCGAATCCTGACGGTCGCATGGATGTTTGTGAGTGGTTTGGAATCATTTTTAAACTGTAGGTCCCGGTCTAATTAGCCTAAAGTATGCACAAGATGACTGTAGACTGACAAACCAGAACACTAGTTTTTCTGGATTCTGTCAGGGTATACAAATGTGTAGTTGTTGTTTCTTATCCCACTTGGTAAATATCTAATCTAGACATGCCCACGAGCCTATATGGACTCATGGGTGAAGGGGAAGGAAGCAGCTTCTGTTGTGATGGAGCACCCGTAGGTAGAAGTCTGAGTTTTTGCTGCGTCACGCTCTACAGTCATATGAGACTGGGACCTACGGCTTAAAGTGGATTCCGAACCACTACAAATATCCATGGCATCGCTGGGACTCGAAACCTGTGGTACCGAGCGCCAGAGAGCTCGACCATTCAGGCCCAAATGTGTAGTAAGACGTCGATTGAAAATATGTGGTGGAGCAAAAAATTCTAAACAATCTCCCTTTCAAAATTGACTGTCATACTGAATCGAGCACTATTTTTAATTGCGTTAAAAGACGAGAAAAATATTTCGCTATTTTTGAAACATTTAACCCTCCAATCTCTAGATCTCTGGCTGCTGAGAGTTTCTTTCCTCGCGTGATTCTTAGATTACAATTTCAGTTCAAGAGACATAAAATGACACATAAAATGATGTACATGGCAGAAGCACTCATGTTCAGCTGTTTCAACAAAGTCTTGTTTTTCTTCTTTTATCAATGTTAGTAAACTTAGCTGTTCAAGCTTTGCAACCGTTTAAATCCTTATGAAACATTTTCATTGAAAAAGTATCATCCATTATCTTGAAAATCTCTGTATATCAGGGGTGGCCAGCCTTGAACATTTTTACGGCCCGTGAGATTTATCACACTTTTACAAAATATATTTATTTTAGAATGGACAAAGTAGTGAAAACCGATGTATTAAAAAAATACATTATTTGTGCATTCATGTATTTAAAAATTAATTGTCAAAATTACGAGAATAAATTAACTTTGATTTTAAAATAATATTCTTGCGAATATAGGACAGATATTGCCTGTTTTATTCATGAGTTTATAGTTATGAGTTCGTAGAATAATTAAATTATAAACACCAATTACAATTACGATTGCAACACTAATTACGATATGCTAGTACTAAAAATTGAGATCGACTTGTAAAAAGCTAAGTGAAAGAGTGGAGAAACAAATATCGCACTATTAAAATAAATATTTTTTAATGATTTCATTTTTTATTTCTTTTATATTTACATATTTCTTACACTTACTTTTTAGTGTTATATATTTGTTTACAGTGTGCGTTTCGTGTCGTTATTATTATATTATCTATGTTTACATGTAAAAATAATAGTAAACATAATAATAATAACTCATTATGTTTCAATTTTTCACTTCAAAAAATGTCTATAGTGGGTCTAAATCTAATATGGGGATATATATAGGCTATAATAGGTCTAAATCTAATATGGGGATATATATAGGCTATAATAGGTCTAAATCTAATATGGGGATATATATATATAGGCTATAATAGGTCTAAATCTAATATGGGGATATATATAGGCTATAATAGGTCTAAATCTAATATGGTGATATATATATATAGGCTATAATAGACCTAAATCTAATATGGGGATATATATAGGCTATAATAGGTCTAAATCTAATATGGGGATATATATAGGCTATAATAGGTCTAAATCTAATATGGGGATATATATAGGCTATAATAGGTCTAAATCTAATATGGGGATATATATAGGTTATAATAGGTCTAAATCTAATATAGGGATATATAATTTTATAAGCGACCCGCGGAGTTATAATGCTTTTCCAAAGTGGCCCGTAAGATCATTTGGGTTGGCCACCCCTGCATTAGAGCTTTTGTATGATGGATTCAATTTTCGGAAGGCAGACATTTGTCTGCTTTAATCTTATAGATTAAAGCAGACAAATGTCTGCCTTCCGAAACGGGTTCTATTAATTACGGGTTCTATTAACGGGGTTTCGGTTAATAGACTCCATTTATTAACCGAATCGTCCATTTCCATCTTTAAACCGGATGTTTTCCCTTCCACCGATTAGCTGGAAGAACTGTAGTAAATATTTTGGTTTCAAACATTCATTAGAATGAATACCAATAAAATTCGAGTGCAAAGGGTTCTGATGTAGGAGTGTTCAAATTGAAATGATAATGGAATAACAATAAAAAAAAAAATCTTATATAACTGTCTGTTTTTTAACATTATATAATTTTTAGATGGAGGACTAAATGGCCGAGTGGCTGAGCTCTGGCGCTCGGTACCACAGGTTTCGGGTTCGATTCCCGGCGGCGCCATGGATGTTTATAATGGTTCGGAATCCACTTTAAACCGTAGGTCCTGGTCTAACAGGATCGTAGAGCGTTGTGGAGGTATTGGTACTACGCGTCCGTAACTTATCTTCAAGCTGCAAGCACCACCTGGGTTGTGCTAAAAGCTCCTTCCCACCGCGGCGTGAAGCTTTGAAGATTCACGCGGCTGGCAAGATAATTTTTTCGACCACTTCACAGCGAAACGTCAGAAATAGCATTAGCCTAGTGAAGTTCCGCTTCGAGTTGAAATTTGGTCAACTCAAAGCGGTGATTTCAAACCAGTTTCAGGCGAACGTGGTGAGGCAAGTGATTGGCCAGAGCTTCACGTTTAAACGCCTCATGCCTCGGTGGGAACGAGCCCTGAGTGAGTAACGTCGGTGCAGCGCTTGCCTTAAGGCATCAAAGACAATTGTGTTTGCCAGCTGCATTAGAACAAAAATAATAATAATAATTTTTAGATGAAGGATGAGAGAATGTTCCATCATCATCGTCGGCCCAGCAGCCCCATGGTGGGTCAAGACCGTCTTTTCGCTGGCAGATTTCTAGACAGTAGATTTTTTTTACGGGGTAGGGTTGTCAGCTCTACACCCAACGTTCTACGTTCAAATGAGACTTGGACCTACTGTTTAAAGTGGATTCCGAACCACTACAGACATCCATGGCACCGCCGGGATTCGAACCCGAAACCTGTGCCACCGAGCGCCAGTCACTCGGCCATCAAAAAGTGTTTAAAATATTTGATTAAAATAAATTCTTCAATAATAAATATATAAATAAATCCTTCATAAAATAAATTCTAAATAAATTCTTCGATAATAAATAGTTAAATAAATTCTTCATAAATTGTAAAATATTCTAGAAATAAATTCTTCGAATTTTAAAGCATCTTTTAAACTTACTTCATTACAGATTTCGCATAAGAGTCAATATGCTAAGTCGATTTTTGCAATTATAGTTTTTAAACAAATTGTAAGCAAAATGTTCAACTTCAAAATTATTTCGTGATTTCAAAATCAAGTCTTATAGTATTTTGAATACGTATTAAAAAATAATTTTCTTGCAGGTAATTAAAAATCAACTGGAAAAAAAAAGTTGCTTCGTTCATTAAACAACATAACACAAAAATCGACATTTTTGTGTTAAAGAATTATTCATTCAGGTGTTTTTAATCGTTCAACATGAATTTGTACAAGTACCCATGTTGATGTTTTAATAACATAAAATATTGGGTTTAATTGCATGTTGACGATGTAAAATGTCATCATCGATAAGTTACAACTTTTGAGTAGAGTTAGAGTGGCTGGATTAAATGAATGATGTGCCTTTCATGAATAAAATATAGAACCTAAAGGAGATAATTTCGATATTATCATTTTTTTGCTATTATTTGTATATTCATTCGTTAAAACAATGAATAAAAAGAGATAAAATGCACTTTGTATGCCGACACGTTTTTAGTATTTTTATCAAAAAGTATTTGGTAGATAGCAAAAACATTCATAAATCTTTCATTTTAATTCATTTTGAAATTTGTATGCTCAATTCAGTATGCATTTGTTCTTTAGACCAGGGGTGGCCAGCCCAAATGATCTTGGGGCCACTTTGGAAATGCATCAGAATTTCCGCTGGCCGCATATAAAATTATATATCTCCATATTAGATTTAGACCCACTATAGACATTTTTTTGGAGTGAAAAAATTAAAACATGATGATTTATTATTTTTGTGTTTACTATTATTCTTACATGTAAACATAGATAATATAATAATAATGATATTAAACACACATTGTAAAAAGAAATATATAACACTAAAAATGAAATGTAAGAAATATGTAAATATAAAAGAAATAAAAAAATGAAATTATTAAAAAATGTTTATTTTACTAGTGCGTTGTTTGATTCTCCACTCTTTCACTTAACTTTTGCAAAGCGATCTCAATTTGGATATTTGCACATCGTAATTGGTGTTGCGTCTGTTATGTTTTGAGCGTGTTTTGTGTTTGGTCATTTTTATTTTAAAAAAAAAAAACGATTCGCAGGTGTAAGTTCAACCAAAAGCACTGATAACTAAGAGTCTGGTTTGCTCTGCTATCAACCATCAACTTAAGGATGGTCACTGCATCACTGAAATCACTTAAAGTGAAATATAGAACCTATTTTATTAGATGTTCCAAGATAACGCGTCTCATGAGTTCGCAGAATATAATTGAATTATTCTCCGAACTGATAACTGTAAGCTCATAAATAAAACATTCAATATCTGTCATATAATCGCAAGAATATTATTGTAAAATCAAAGTTAATTTGTTCTCATAATTTCAACAGTTAATTTCTAAATATATGGATGCACACATAATGTATGTTTTTAATACATTGGTTTTCACTACTTTGGACATTATAAAATGAATACATTTTGTAAAAGGGTGATAAATCCACGGGCAGCAAAAATAATCAAGGAGGGCCGCGGGTTGGCCACCCCTGCTTTAGACCAATAAAATCGAACTTTTGACTTTCCCTTTTACACAGCGTTCTTCTGAAATATGGTAGAGGGGGAGGAATGTTTTCAACTGTAGCTGCTATTTATTGAATGAGTAATCGAGTCGTGTCCAGTCATAAATCTACGCTATTGGTCAGCCCTAATTAGTGGTCTAGTGTAAATACAGGACGGTATGTGAGTGTAAAAGAAATTCCTCCGCAGACCATAATTTCTGGTGTAAGATCAGTGTATCTACTACAAAGATAGATTGGGTCCTCGATATTGTCATATCTTCCTAACTAACACACGGCTATCATTGTTGTTCGTCATCAAGAAAGAAAAGGCTATTATCTAAGAACACAACAGATCCCCACTCCGTCGTCCATTGAGATCTGGTTGTTCACCACAGAAGTCGCAGATAGTCTTGGAGTTACTGGTAGGAAAGCTGCACCATTTGGTTCGGAGTCGTCGCTGAAGTAATCGATTTGTCATTGTTCGCTGTGTTATTCTGGTGCCAGGAGAAGCTCAAATTTTTGTTGCAGATGCAGTACGATGGGCCAAAGTCATGCAGCGAATACGAATGCTGTCCCTTTCAGAAGTGACACATGTGCGGCCGGACTTTGAGACAGTACCTACCCATCACTTCCGACAACCCAGTGGATAAATCCTCAACAAGCTTTTTTTCTGCAATATCGCGAAAAGAATATTCATCTTTACATGTTCTTGTTCAAACTCAGTAAACTTTTCATCCTGACTTATCCATCTTTTTAACATAATTCTTGGCAAATTTAGCGCCCAATTCGGAAGATAAATGTAGGGAAAAGATCCTGCTATTTATAAATTGTTTATGAAAAATAAAATGAATTTTGTCAATTTAAAAGTCTACTAAAAAAAAATCTAAATCTTATTCAATTTTAATCTAAATTAAAAGTCTATTCAACAAAAAAATTCTATTGTTAAGGTGAAACATTTCAGAGATAATAATTAAAAAAAAAAAAATCCTGGAACAGTTGTCGAATGGAATAGGTGTTTCACTACAGTTTTTAATCTATCTAATGGAGACTATTGGTTTTGTAATTTATTATACATTCACTCTCATTTTTTGGAAGTAAGTATATTGATTTTTTTACTGATAATATTTGCTATTTGGGTGCGCAGAAGATCTACCTCCCGTGGTGCACCTGGTAACACTTTAGTGGCTAAAAGATCTGCAACTTGGCATTATTGTCAGAAATAATTCAGCATGTTTTGTTGTATTATTTAGTTGTTGTTGTATATATATCTTTTTTTTTTTTTTTTTTTTTTTTTTTGGTTCTTTTTTTGCTGTAACTGTTCATAATCTGCCATTGGAAATAAAAAAAATATATATATTTGCTATTTTCAAACAGACTATTTTTGTATACTAATATCAGTGGTGTACCTGATTTTTTGAAGTTATTTAACATCAAGTGTCGTTCACACTCAACAACTGACCTTAAGATCGTCCTATTTATAAATTGTTTGTAGAAAATAAACTGAATTTTGTGAATTTAAAGTCTACTTAAAAAAAAAAAAAATCTAAATCTAATTCAATTTTAATCTAAATTAAAAGTCTGTTCAACGAAAAAATTCTATTGCTAAGGTGGAAAATTTCAGAAATAAAAAAATTGCAACCACTGTCTGACAGAATAAGTGTTTCATTACAGTTTTTAACTTGTATAACGGAGACTGTTGTTTTGTAATTTATTGTATACTGACTGTTTTTTGGCAGTAAGTATATAGATTTTTTTTTACTGACAGCATTTACTATTTTCAAATAGACTACTTTTGTACACTGATATCCGTAGTGTCTCTGATTTTTTTTTTTTTTTTTTTTTTTTTTTTTTTTTTGAAGTTATTTAACATCATCACACTAGGTGGGAAATTTCAGAGATATTAATAAAAAGAAATTCTGGAACAGTTGTTGAACAGAATAAGTGTTTCACTACAGTTTTTAATCTATATAATGGATACTGTTGGTTTTCTAATTCAATTCCTACTATTAGTTCACGTTCCCCTATATATATTTATATATCTTTAATTTATCAATCCTTAATAAATACTTTTATTCGTCCACCAAGGTCAAATACATTTTTTAAACTTGTAGTGGAAGACACTGGATGTTAATACAGTTTTTCAAAGATTAATTCATTAATTAAATTTAATTAATTAATTTTAGTTTTATATGGGAGAAAAATTTCTCTTATATAAGATATTTAGCAGGATATAAGTTTAGAAATAAATACCGTCAGTGGCGAAGCGCGTAGATCGCTGTCAAAAATTTTTTTTTTCATTCTGGGTTCTAGTCTGAGTCAAGGAGGGAACAAAATGGAAAATGAAACATGAATAAATTATTGAGAGAGATGCAAAGTGTGTATGTGATAGAGAATTTTTTCAAACTTAAAAAAATTAATGAAAATTATTTATAAAGGACTTTCTGCAATATAGTGAAAAAAAGTAGGAATTGACTTTAAAACATTTTTTTTATATTACTTGTTTATTGTATATTCACTCCCAGTTTTCTGAAGTAAGTATAGTTGTCGAACAGAATAGGTGTTTCACTACAGTTTTTAATCTATATAATGGATATTGTAGATTTTGTAATTGATTGTAGACTCACACCCAGTTTTCTGGTAAGTATAGTTGTCGAACAGAATAGGTGTTTCACTACAGTTTTTAATCTATATAATGGATATTGTAGATTTTGTAATTGATTGTAGACTCACACCCAGTTTTCTGGAAGTAAGTATAGTTGTCGAACAGAATAGGTGTTTCACTACAGTTTTTAATCTATATAATGGATATTGTAGATTTTGTAATTGATTGTAGACTCACACCCAGTTTTCTAGAAGTATGTATAGTTGTCGAACAGAATAGGTGTTTCACTACAGTTTTTAATCTATATAATGGATATTGTAGATTTTGTAATTGATTGTAGACTCACACCCAGTTTTCTGGAAGTAAGTATAGTTGTCGAACAGAATAGGTGTTTCACTACAGTTTTTAATCTATATAATGGATATTGTAGATTTTGTAATTGATTGTAGACTCACACCCAGTTTTCTGGAAGTAAGTATAGTTGTCGAACAGAATAGGTGTTTCACTACAGTTTTTAATCTATATAATGGATATTGTAGATTTTGCAATTGATTGTAGACTCACACCCAGTTTTCTGGAAGTAAGTATAGTTGTCGAACAGAATAGGTGTTTCACTACAGTTTTTAATCTATATAATGGATATTGTAGATTTTGTAATTGATTGTAGACTCACACCCAGTTTTCTGAAGTAAGTATAGTTGTCGAACAGAATAGGTGTTTCACTACAGTTTTTAATCTATAATAATGGATATTGTAGATTTTGTAATTGATTGTAGACTCACACCCAGTTTTCTGAAGTAAACATATAGATTTTTTTACAGATAACATTTGCTATTTTCAAACAGACTATTTTTGTATACTAATATCCGTAGTGTCCCTGATTTTTTTAAGTTATTTAACATCAAGCGTCGTTCACACTCAAAGACTGACCTTTGTCAATCACTTACTGGAGATAAAATTGAAGCAAATCGGCATTTCACAATGATAAGAAATCCTCAATAAATTGGAAGATCAAGTGCAGTAAACGATTTCCAACATTAATCAGGCATTTTATCCCGGGTGCTATCATTTTAGTCAACAGAAAATTCGAACTTATCTCAGGACAAATAAAATGTTTACCCAACTTACTCCGATAAGAGAGACTGAAGAGTTCACCCTAGTGACATATTATTTACTTTCCTTGTTTGCTTCTTTTCTTATCGGAGCCATTTGGAAGAGTGGTGAGCAAACTTTCATCAAAACTCTTCTTATCTGGCTCTGAATTTAGCAAAAAGTTGATAACACTTTGATTTTTATTAAAAATTAATATGTGTATTGGTAAACAATAAAAACACACCATTCAAAGTGTTTGGTCTTTAACAGCTGTGATTGAGGAGTTTTTATCAAGCAGAGATAACTCGCGCAATATGTGAAATCAATTATATTTTCATGGTCAATATATGATTTTAAAAAAATTTTAAATGCCCGCATTAAAAAATGTAATCAAGTAAAAAGTCTTTCAGTCCGTGCTATTGATGATGATATTACTATATGTTATTAAATGCAATCCAGATCTATTTCAATATTTTTAAACTAAACCTATAAACAAAGGTATCACATTCGTTGTATAAATGCAATTACAGTGGTACCGGGCCTGAATGGTCGAGTAGCTAGCGCTCTGGCGCTCGGTACCACAGGTTTCGGGTTCGAGTCCCGGCGGTGCCATGGATGCTTTGTAATGGTTCGGAATCCACTTTAAACCGTAGATTCCGGTCTTATATGACTGTCAGAGCGTCACGGAGCAAAAGTCAGACTTCTACCTACGGGTGCTCCATCCCAACAGAAGCTGCCCTTTCCCATCCATGAGTAGATCATCGTATGGGATGTCCCCTCCAGTACTGCAGGACATTGAGGATTAGTCAACAACAATAACAGTGGTACCTCTGTGTTCGCCCTTATATCTCAGATCCTTGGACCTATACCAAAATAAGTATACTAAACTAATTTTTCCAAAAGAAATAAAGGGAAAATAATAAAGTCATTCCCCACGAAAAAAAATCATATTGTGTTTGGTATATTATAGAATATTGAGGTTTGTATAAAATATTTTAAACTAAAATACAAAAACAATTAGATGAAATACATACATAAATGAAAATTTAGAATATGTAATTTTCTTTTTTGTCTCTTTTCCCAAACTGGACCTGGTTTAGAATCTCCAGATTTGACATTTTCTAAAAATCTGTCCTAAAAGTTTTGCTTCTGCATTCTCCTCAGTTTGATTCCAGCGGCTTGGTGGCCATGGATAGGGCTCTGGCCTTTGGTATCACAGGCTTCAGGTTCGAATCCTCATGTCATGGATGTTTGTTAGTGGTTCGGAATCCACTTTAAACTGTAGGTCCCGGTCTGTTTAACCCACGTGTGCACAAGATGACCGTAGAGCGCAAACCAAACCAATCAGTTTGATTCGAAATGGGGAAATTATCTGGTCATTCCGCGCATTGGTATCAAGCAGATATGGGGAGTCTGTCCTAAGAACTTTAAGGTTTTTTAAGACAGTTTATGTTTTAGCTATGGCAGCTTTTAGTTTTTACCATCAGACCCAAAAATAGTCTTCTATGTTTAAAAGTTATCGATTACCAATACGATAAGTTCTTAAGATACAATTTATATGTTGCGTCTTAAAATAGATATCGTGTAAACTAATCTCTTATTGATGAAATGATTCTGCGATATTTGTATAAAGCGTATAAAAGGAATTGAGAAAAATTTGAATAATTTATTATAATCAAATTAAAATTAAAATTACAAAATTGTATTTTGTTTAAAACTGCAAAAACGTTTCCATAACGCATTAATTATTAATTGTGCCATTCAAAAACAACTGAATGTATTGTTGTTTTTATTACGGGCAATATAGATAAGCCTTTATATTACGCAATGTATTGAAACGGTTGTCAATGCTAAAGTATAATCTTTTTTTTTTATTTTCTCATGGTTATTCGCTGTACAAAGTTCTGAAAATAAAGGTAAAATACAGTTCATTGACTTTTCTGATTGAAATAAAAAATGAAAGCAAACAATTGAATAAATTTGTTTTTAAGCAGAATTAGCCTGGAATCATTTTTAATATAAAAATGATGCTTAAAGATCCTTGTCTCTGTGAAATGCTTGCTTTATTACTTGTACATAAGAGTTCATGATAGTGTTTACAATAATAATAATTTTTAATTTGAAAAACATTAATATCATGCAACATAAATGTGGTATATATTTTCTCTAAAAATTAAAAAAGCCTACATTTTTCATTTGTATTGTTTCATTGTTTGTATCATTTGTATCGTTTAAAGCAGGGGGAACAACCCATATGATCTTGCTGGCCACTTTAGAAATGTATCATAACTCCTCGGCCGCATATATTATTATATATCCCCATATTAGATTTAGACCCACTATAAACATTTTTTGGAGTTAAAAATTGAAAATGATGAGTTATTATTTTTGTGTTTACTATTATTCCTACATGTAAACATAGATAATATAATAATAATGATACTAAACGCACATTGTAAAGAAATATATAACACTAAAAAGGAAATATAAAATATGTATAAATATAAATGAAATAAAAAAAAGGAAATCATTAAAATTTTTTTATTTTAGTGCGATATTTGTTTCTCCGCTCTTTCACTTAGCTTTTTGCAAATCGATCTCAATTTGGGTATTTGCACATCGTAATTGGTGTTGCAGGTATGATATAATTTAGTTATTCTACGAACTCATAACTGTAAACTCATAAATAAAACAGGCAATATCTGCCATATATTCACAAGAATATTATTTTAAAATCAAAGTTATTTTTTTCTCATAATTACGACAGTTAATTTTTGAATATATGGATGTATAATGTATTTTTAATAATAATGTATTTTTTTTAATGCATTGGTTTTTACAACTTTTTAGCAATTATAAAATAAATTTATTTTGTAAAAGTGTTATAAATCTCGAGGGGCAGAAAAGGTCTATTCAAGGCGGGCCGAAGATTGGCCACGCCTGGTCTAAATTGATTCAGAAGCAATGGTTAAACTTGGTTATTTCGTCTATACAAACATGAATGTTTATAATATTGATTACTGTTGCACAGTAAGAGATTCTGTAATAAAAAGTAAGATGAATATGTGGTTTTCTTTAACTTGTTTAATAAATAAAACTCAGCATTTTCATCTCTAAATTTAGGGTAAAATTTACTTTTTTATTTATTTATTTTAATAATTGTGTTCTCTTATTTTAAAGAAAGTAAGAATTCGTGTTTTTACAAAAAAAAAAAAAAAAAATGTGTATACGGATGCTTTCAGACTGCTCATTACAGATGTTTTCAATACAAATTTATAAAAATTCTACTCTCCTTATAATTATGCGTAGCACCATGTTACTGAACTTGCTACAACGCTTTGAAGGTCTTTCTTAGAAGGAGAAGACTGTTCGCATCTTCATTTCCAGTATATTCCAATAATACGGCACATCCATCCCATTTTCAATTCAGACTTCTAAAAATTCAACTATCCTTATAATTATGAGAAGTAGCATATTATGCTACTTCTATATATGCTACGTTGTAGCATATATTATTTGCTACAACGCTTTGGAGGTCTTTCCTAGAATATGTTGATATTCGAATCTTACCGCTTGTTTTCAGTATATTCCAAAACCTGATACATTATTTGCCCTTTCCTATGAAACCTCTCTTGGTCTTCTTTTCGTAGTGGTCCATCCAAGAAGTTCCCTGAATACTATAAGAACTCCTTTTCGCCGAATACATCGCTAAAACAGCTCGAAATATATGGAATATGACTTGGCTTCTAAGTTGCGTCATAGATTTCGGAATTAGAAGGGGATGCAATTCTTCTAAAAAGATGAGTAAACTTGGAATGCTCTTTTTTTCATGCACACACAGAGAGAAAAAAAAAAGTTGTCTGCTCCATTCTGTTCTTGACACTTAGTCACTTGAAATTGAAATAATCCCAGAATAGCTAACAGAGGCTTTCCAGCATACAACAACACCTATTTTCCTAATGTTTTAATTCTTTTAAAAGTAGTGGATATTTTGATTGTTTCTACAATATCTTCCAAGCTAAGTTATTACTAACTAAGTTGGATAATTTAGAAGAGTAACTGATCGCGAAGAGATCATCTGCTAGACTTAAAATTAAATAAAAAGTTTGGATATAAAAAACATGATTGACAAAAAATTAGAGAAAATGCTTGATTTGGAGAAGAAAAAAAAAAAAAGGTATATAAATATATATATAACAAAAATAATAATGAAGAATATTGCCAGAGGAAAAAAAAATTTTTTTAAAGTTGATCTGGAAATATATAAACAAAGAAATGAAATAAAAAAGGACAACATGGATATTGCAATTTAAAAAAAAAAAAGACTATTTACTGTGGTTTTAAACTTCGATTCCATTTTGAAGTTGCGTAGGGATTGTTGTATCTACCATTACACTGAGTAAAAATGGTTTGAGCTTTAATGATCGGGTTATTGTGATTAGCTATATTACAAAAGAATTTTCTAGAAAGTTTAGTAATATGGGTGTCTATAGTTTCAATATTAAAGTCGTAGGGAATGGTAGAGTTACGTGCGAACCAGGGAGCACCAGTGATAATCCGAAGTAATTTATTTTGAATTATTTGTACTGGTTTTTATTACTTTTTGCTGTTATACCCCAAATTGGGACTGCGTAAGTAAGGATGGGTCTTAATACTTGCTTGAATAGTAATATTTTGTTTGAAAGGATGAGTTTGCTATTTCTATTGAGAGGGGGTGTCAGAGGTAAAATTTTTCCAATATTTTTCTTTTTATATTATTGATATGTTCGCGGAAGGTTAGTTTTGTTATCGATTATTAAACCAAGATATTTAACATGCGTAGCTAAGTTACCTAAACTTGAAATCTTATTTATGGAATATAACATCTGAATCTCGATAAAATAGATTTGCTTTATCATCAATTTTTCGGGACATTCATGTCACTGAGAAATTAAGAATAAATTGACTAGCATAACAAAAAATTTTAATTTTACTTTGAAGATAAAATGAAACTACATGTAAAAGGGACTAAATTTGAGTTAAAATATTTTCAATTAATCCAATTAAATTAATTTATAAAGTGTTGAACAATTTACTTTAGTTAAAAAATACTTTTATTATCATTTCTAATTGTTTCAATAGAAGTATAACTATAAAATATCAAATTTAAGTAAAAGTGACTTTATTTTTAATTAATTTTAAAAAACTGTGCCTCTCAAAAAAACTATTCAGTTTGCAAAAATATATACCCCTAATCATAATTCAGCTAAGAGAGTAAACTAAGGGACTTTAACGATATAAAAAATATTGAAATAGCAGCCTAATTTTAATGAATTTTGGGAAGCCCTACATTTTAAAATTGATTGCAAGTTGGTAATAAATTTTTTTAGAATTTCTCTTTAATACATTTGTTTGTGTGCTTGTATTTCTTATAACTACATCCCTTAAAAATTATTATTTTTGCTCTCTAATATCTTTTGTTGTTGCATTAATTACTTTTAATCAAAATGTAAATATTTTTAAGGCACTCTTTTTTTTCTAAAACTCCCTTAACTATGGTAGGGATGAGCACAATAAAACCGTAAGCCTGAGAATCTTTCTGTCTGTTAGGCCCTGGAAAGAGAGTACAATCCCTTCAAATGCCTTGATTTCTTATAACTACATCCCTTAAAAATCCTTACTTTTTGCTCTCTAATTTCTTTGTTGGTGCATTAATTACTTTTAATCAAAATGTAAATATTTTAATTCATTCTTTTTTATCTAAAACTCCCTTAACTATGGTAGAAATGAGCATGATAAAACCGTAAACCTGAAAATCTTTCTGTCTGTTAGGCCCTGGAAAGAGAGTACAATCCCTTCAAATGCCTTGATTTCTTATAACTACATCCCTTAAAAATCCTTACTTTTGCTCTCTAATTTCTTTGTTGGTGCATTAATTACTTTTAATCAAAATGTAAATATTTTAAGGCATTCTTTTATCTAAAACTCCCTTAACTATGGTAGGGATGAGCACGATAAAACCGTAAACTTGAGAATCTTTCTGTCTGTTAGGCCCTGGAAAGAGAGTACAATCCCTTCAAATGCCTTGATTTCTTATAACTACATCCCTTAAAAAAATCCTTACTTTTGCTCTCTAATTTCTTTGTTGGTGCATTAATTACTTTTAATCAAAATGTAAATATTTTAATTCATTCTTTTTTATCTAAAACTCCCTTAACTATGGTAGGGATGAGCATCATAAAACCGTAAACCTGAAAATCTTTCTGTCAGTTAGGCCCTGGAAAGAGAGTACAATCCCTTCAAATGCCTTGATTTCTTATAACTACATCCCTTAAAAATCCTTACTTTTGCTCTCTAATTTCTTTTTGTTGGTGCATTAATTACTTTTAATCAAAATGTAAATATTTTAAGGCATTCTTTTTTATCTAAAACTCCCTTAACTATGGTAGGGATGAGCACGATAAAACCGTAAACTTGAGAATCTTTCTGTCTGTTAGGCCCTGGAAAGAGAGTACAATCCCTTCAAATGCCTTGATTTCTTATAACTACATCCCTTAAAAATCCTTACTTTTGCTCTCTAATTTCTTTGTTGGTGCATTAATTACTTTTAATCAAAATGTAAATATTTTAATTCATTCTTTTTATCTAAAACTCCCTTAACTATGGTAGGGATGAGCATCATAAAACCGTAAACCTGAAAATCTTTCTGTCAGTTAGGCCCTGGAAGAGAGTACAATCCCTTCAAATGCCTTGATTTCTTATAACTACATCCCTTAAAAATCCTTACTTTTGCTCTCTAATTTCTTTGTTGGTGCATTAATTACTTTTAATCAAAATGTAAATATTTTAATTCATTCTTTTTTTTATCTAAAACTCCCTTAACTATGGTAGGGATGAGCATGATAAAACCGTAAACCTGAAAATCTTTCTGTCTGTTAGGCCCTGGAAAGAGAGTACAATCCCTTCAAATGCCTTGATTTCTTATAACTACATCCCTTAAAAATCCTTACTTTTGCTCTCCAATTTCTTTGTTGGTGCATTAATTACTTTTAATCAAAATGTAAATATTTTTAATTCATTCTTTTTTATCTAAAACTCCCTTAACTATGGTAGGGATGAGCATCATAAAACCGTAAACCTGAAAATCTTTCTGTCAGTTAGGCCCTGGAAAGAGAGTACAATCCCTTCAAATGCCTTGATTTCTTATAACTACATCCCTTAAAAATCCTTACTTTTGCTCTCTAATTTCTTTGTTGGTGCATTAATTACTTTTAATCAAAATGTAAATATTTTAATTCATTCTTTTTTATCTAAAACTCCTTTTTAACTATGGTAGGGATGAGCATGATAAAACCGTAAACACCTGAAAATCTTTCTGTCTGTTAGGCCCTGGAAAGAGAGCACAATCCCTTCAAATGCCTTGATTTCTTATAACTACATCCCTTAAAAATCCTTACTTTTGCTCTCTAATTTCTTTTTTGGTGCATTAATTACTTTTAATCAAAATGTAAATATTTTAATTCATTCTTTTTTTATCTAAAAACTCCCTTTAACTATGGTAGAAGCACTAAAATCGTAAACCTGAGAATCTTTCTGTCTGTTAAAGGAGAGTCCAAAACCTCTGAAAGTTTTTTTTTTTTTTTTTTTTTTTTTTTTTTTTTTTAAATCAAGCGAAATATTTTTTTCTTCCGTTTCATTATATTGGCTACGAGACCAATTTTTAATCTCCCAAACATATTTAAATCTGCTTAATAATATTATTTTTCTTGTTCTTGAAGCCTTTTTCTTTTAAAATAATCTTTTTAACAACATGTTTTCTTTTTTGCTTGTTTCCAGTCCTTTGTGGTTATTTGCCCTTTTTTAATCAAGCAAAATATTTTGTTTCTTCCACTTCATTATATTCCTACGAAACCAATTTTTAATCACCCAAACATATTTAAATTTACTTAATAATATTATCCATAACTATTAAATTTGCCTTTTCGTAGAAGAGAATTCACTTGAAACAGTGGTTGTTGCAGGAGACCCTCTCGCTACTGATAAAACAACAATCAAACTTCAAGGGATTCGTCTGTTGACTATCGTTTAGCATGAGTGAAAGAATACAATGGAAGATGTTTCCATTGTCCTCAGAAACGGAGAAGATCGCTGGGGAAATACATAATAGAGTGGTAACTGTTCTGAAAGAAAAAGATAGCTATCATCCACCCACAGCAATTAATGTATACTTCCTCAGCATCGTTTTTTTTTAAATTTCTGATTTAATAGAGATACTCGTTTCGGATGATTACTTGTGGGGGCGTTTGGTCCATTATTGCGATTTCGTTCTGCTATCGCACGGTTCAAACTGTGATTCCCACTGTCACATAGTAAAGAAATTCAGATTGCAGATTAAGACAATTGTCACTTTGCTATTGTAAGGATAGAAAAATGCTTCACTTAACCTCCTGTGGCTCGCTCCCAGCAGACCTGAATTCATTGAAATGTTTATTAATGATGAGACGAAAGGAACTATTTCTTTCTACGAATTATCATTTGCAACATAATCTCATGTTTGACTTTCTGTCACACAATCTGACTTCCTATCTTAAAGAGAACAAACAAAATTGCCAGAAAAGTCATAAGAACTTGGAACAAAACTGTTTGTTATTAAACTGGTTTATATTTCATTTTTTTATTTTTGTTCTTTTTAACACGGGGGCGGCCAACCCAAATGATCTTGCGGGCCACTTTGGAAATGCATCACAACTCCGCGGGCCGCGTATAAAATTATATATCCCCATATTAAATTTAGATTCCCTATAGACATTTTTTGGAGTGAAAATTGAAACATAATGAGTTGCTATTATTGTTAATCTTACATGTGAACATAGATAATATAATAATAATGATACTAAATGCGCATTGTAAAAAAATATAAAACACTAAAAATGAAATATAAAAAATATATAAATATAAATGAAATAAAAATAAATGAAATCATTAAAAATATTTATTTTACTAGTGTGATATTTGTTTCTCCACTTTTTCACTTAGCTTTTACAAATCAGTGTGCGCACATCATGAGTTCGCAGAATATAATTTAATTATTCTGCGAACTCCTAACTGCAAACTTATAAATAAAACAGGCAGTATCTGTCATACATTCGCAAGAATATTATTTTAAAAGCAAAGTTAATTTTTTTCTCATAATTTCGACAGTTAATTTTTGAATATATGGATGCACACATAATGCATTTTTTTTTTTTTTTAATGCATTGGTTTTCACTACTTTGGCCATTATAAAATAAATATGCTTTGTAAAAGTGTGATAAATCTCACTGGCCAAAAAATATTCAAGACGGGCCGCAGCCGCAGGTTGGCCCCTCCCCCTTGTTTTAACATAATATATTTTTTCTAAGCCCAAGTCACAAAATAACTACAATAATTTTCTCCATTCATTCTTTTTATATATATACCTACGTCTTAAAACTAAAGTAAAGATATCGTAAATAAGACACATTGACGATAGAATTTATAAAATTATTTAATAAAATCAACCACGGTAATATTCGGATTACACAAAGAAAATTAAGATAACGAAGGATAATATTAATTGAAAATGACGACTAACATTAAAAATGATCCTAATAAGAAGAATGAACTTGATGCGTTGCTCTCAATGAATTAATCTTCAGCTCTATTTTTGCTTGCAGTATTCTTAAATCAATGAGATTCGCTATTGCAGATCGGTTATATCTTGCATTTTGTGTGTTTACCTGGAAAACAATGTTACACAACAGGTAAAAAAGTCATAAGGAGTAAAAGGTTTCTAAAACATATAAAAACATGTATAAAGTATGTGTACACGTATAAAAAATGTTTAAAGTTGTTTCAGTAAAATATGTAAGAATAGTTTTTCTAAATTTTCTTCTCCTTCTTTCCTCCCTCTCTTAATTTTATTAAAAACGAACCCCCCTAGCTCTCTTATCTTTATTAACTGCACTATTACCCTCCTTCAACTTCCACTGCCCCCGAGGGGCGGTATCGCCCACTTTGGGGACCAAAGATGTAAACAATAATTTAAGATTAAATAAGAAAGCTCTTTCTACAAGAAAAATCGTTTTGTGAAGTGGATTGTCTCTCGTTTTAAACTTCAAAACGCTCAGATTTAAATTTTAAAAAGCTGTTTAAAAAGTGCAAAAGTAGATCAAGAATGCTCTAAAGAAAAAAAGTTACCATGAAATGCCATACTTAATTTAGGCGCATCAAATGATGCTACATAGCAGCATGGATACGTCTCGAATTGCTAATTTAAAGCTTATAATCTACTACTGTGTCCAAAAGTAAGACCAATTTTCAATTTAAAATTCCGGGGCTTATGGAATTTCAATTTTTTTTTTTTTCTTTTTTAGGTTGCTGGCACTGTCCTTGACATCTGTGTGAAATTTGACGTCCCAATATTCATTAATGTTTGAGTTACGCTTGGCTTTGTGAGAAGCTAAAACTGATTCCTGCGATTTTTGAAATGTCGGAATTAATTAAGCAAAGAACTTGCATTCAATTTTGTTTGGGGAAACGTATAGAATGTTGCAGAAGGCATTCGGTGAGCATTCCTACATCGGAAAGTAATGTTTAGAAGTGGTAAAAACAGTTCAAAGAAGGCTTAGAACTCGTTGAAGACGAAGAGTCCTCTGGTCGACCACCAATCTCAACCGACGAAACTCACGTTTAAAAAATTAAAGATTTGGTGCTTGCAAATCGTCGATTTACAATTAGAGACCTTTCTGAAGATGTTGGAATTTCAAAATTCCATTTAAAAAGATGTTTTGGGCCTCAAGCGCGTCAAATCTCGATTGGTACCGAAAACACTGAATGCGCCAGCTCACACTGCATTGATTCTTCGTGAATTTTACGCCAAAAATGAAACCCATATCGTTCCACAACCACCGTATTCACATCGTGCGACTTCTGACTATTCCCTAACCTCAAAAGACCACTCCGGGGACACCGTTTTGAGTCGATTGAAGAGATTCAACATGAATCGAAGAGCGCTTTGAAGGCCATCCTTGTCGATGACATTTTAACATGCATTTAGGATTGGAAAAAAAGTTGTCATAAGTGCATTGTGTCCGGAGGGGATTACTTTAAAGGCGATGAAATAAATTTGGAAGAATAAATAAAGTGTTTTTGAAAAAAAAAAAATAATTGGTCTTACTTTTTGGGCACAGTAGTATTTTTTATAAGCTGCACAATTCCCCCCTCCAACTTTCCCTGCCCCCAGAGGCATATGCCCGCTATGGAAACCAAAGATGTTAACAATATTTTAAGATTAAAAAAAAAGAGAAATGATTGAGAAAGCTCTTTCCACAAGAAAAATCATTTTGTGAATTGGATTGCCTCTCGCTTCCAAACGCTCAAGTTATAGTTTCAAAAAGCTGTTTAAAAAGTGCAAAATTAGATCAAGAATGCTCTAAGGAAAACTAAAAGTTATCATGAAATGCCATACTTTATTTAGGAGCATCTAATGAGGGTACATAGCAGCATGGATACATCTCGAATTGCTAATTTAAAGCTTGTAGTCTATATAGTTATTTTTCAATTAAAAAATTTTCCTATACACAAAATAAAGATAATTAGTGAATTGAAAAAAAAAAAAAAAAAATTCAATGATAAATGTCCTTTAAAAAATCATTATTTAAAAGAAGGATTGGCTTACAATTTTTTTAATTATACATCAGTAGGCCTTGTGTTCCGTTTATGTATATCCCCACGAACAGTTCACCAATGGGCGTTGCCTTTCGGGAAGACACCCTCGCATGGGAGAGAATCTGAAAACTCCCACTAGGCAACCTGACTGTTGAGTTGACACACTTATACATGTTGTCTCAATCGATATCGAAGCTCATTACTTCTGCAAATAGTGACTGCAACAGCAGCTGCTGGTTGATTCGACTGAATTCTTGAGCACGCTAGCTTCAGATGTTACCATAAGCTACGAGTTGGACTCCCCGTGCATAGTGGAAGTCAGCGCCCGATAATGTAAACATCCTGTCTGCATGGGTGTGAGCTGACGGGAGGGATAAAGAAATGTAACACCATCAGTGTGTGCGTTTGGTTTTGGAATAAAAGAGATGTGTTTTTACAATCCACTTTTATTGTGCTATGTACTTTTATTAAGATCATAACAGGTCCCTTATTTAAACTGAAATTAGTATTCAAAAAAAAAAAAAAATGCCTTTACAATGCAAATGCAAAAGTTAATAAATTTCGATAAGAAATTTGATTGCCCATATGTTCTAGTGATATTCCATTTCATGATATTGATTGGCAAGTATTTGAGGTTTGGTTTGTTGCTCTAGGGTCAAGTATTTGAGGGAGTTATGAATATAAAAAAGCTGTGATACACTCCACCAGTTCTTACAAATTAGTGCAAGGCATCTTATAGAGTCTTCCACATAAAATTTTGAATGGAATTAAACCAGTATAAATTTTCAAATAACTTTATAATGTGTCCAATAATGGACAACCTGTATTTCAACAGAAATAAATTTCAGAAATCTTTGTTGTTAATGAATAAATTCTTTTTGTGTGAAAATAATAGCAGTGTGTATTTTAATAATTGATATAGTTGTATTGCCTGCATCTGGTTTAGCAGTTGTTAAAGAATTGAAGGCCATTATTCATAGTAATGCTTCATGTTTATATTGATATTGCTGCTATAAGCTGACTAATGATTTAAGATTTCTCATCTTCTCCCTGATATCTATACCAAGAGTTGTATAGAACTCCTAACACAGATATAACTACAAAATACACATTTACATTTTAATGTAAAAAGAATGGCAAAAAGTTCAAAACCCTCCAATGTGCTAAAAGCTGCTGCCCCAAATATGGACAGAATTTTACAAAAGAACTGAAATTAAAAAGTATTAAAGGGTTAAGTTTATTATTCATAAAAATGAAAACATGAATAGAGAAAAAAGAGCAAAAATACATATAAAATAATGAAATTTTTTTAAGTAATTTATTTACATTGATCTATAATTAAATTTAGCAATTCTCATTAAATATTAGATTGGAGGAAAAGAAATCCATTATTTTTTTTTCGATGGATGGCTTAAATGATCGATAGGTCGTAAAGTACCGATCAAACAATTTCAGATTTATGTTCGTTGAAAAGGTGACATTTGGCACTAAAAAAATTATTTTGCTGTTTTCCGTTTGGTCCATTTTGTTGCGAGTTACAGGATGTTAAAAAATGGAAATCATCAAAGAGAAAAATTCGGTACATTTTAGTTTTTTATTTGATAAAGGCGAAAATGCAAGCCAGGCGGCTGAAATTGTGAATGGTGTTAAGGATGCACAGGTAGGCCCGTCGTCGAAAATGTCGCTAAAATCACAAAATAATCGAAGTTGACCGACATGTTAGCAGTCGTAACATCGCCCAGGAGCTAAAGATCGACCATAAAACAGTTTTAAACCATTTGCAGAAAGCTGGATTCAAATAGAAGCTTGATATGTGGCTACCACACAAATTCATTTTGTGTCAAATTTCTATCTGCGAAGCCTTGACCAAGCGGAATGAAATCGACCCATTTCTTAAACGGGTGGTAACTGGGGATGAGAAATAGGTCACATACGTCAATACTGTGAGAAAACGATCGTAGTCAAAGCACGGTGAAGCAGCTCAAACGGTGGCCAAACCAGGACTAACGACCAGGAGTGCATTTGGTGGGACTGGAAATGAATAATTTATTATGAGTTGCTTCCATATGGCAAAAATACTAAATTTGGATCTCTACTATCAACAACTGATTCGGTTGAAATTAACGATTGACCAGAATTGGCCAACAGGAGAGGTGTTGTGTTCCATCAGGACAACGTCAGGCCACACACGCCTATAGTGACTCGCCAGAATTCCGGAGCTTGGTTGGGAAGTTTTGATGCATCCAACATATAGCTGGACCTGGCACCAAGCTATTATGTTTTGTTAATCATTGAGCAGGTCAACTAGTTTTAAGCGTTAAAATATAACTTTAATTTATTTAAATATTAACTTCATTTTTATAGAATTTTTATGTAATTACAACATCAAAAATTAAAAAAAGCATATAAAAATCACAATATCTTTTAAAAATCTGTGATTTCATGGCAGGATGCAGTGCAGTTAGCCTTGTTTTAGGCATTTGAAAGTGTGTGTATAAATATACCTTTTATTTTTATGTGATAGATATAATCTGGCCATCGCTAATGTGGAAAACTGCCAAGCAGCCAAGTCAAACAGATTAAAAAAGAACGCCATCATAAGAAACATGTTATTTAGAGGGATTTCAATTACGGTGAAAAAGTTTTAATTATTAATAATTAAAACTATTACACATTATTAAATAAAAAAATTCCATACTATTATATTTTTTTCTTTCAAACCAACTTTGCGCTGTGTCAATCTAACTACCACCTCTAATAAGAAATCAATTTTCGCCCTTAAGCTGGATGTTTGCCAAATCCATGGTACCAAATTTATGCATAACAATTTTAGCACAAATATATATATATATACACACACCGATTCTTATCAATTTTTGACAGTAAGTACAAAAGTTTTAATTTTTGAGACAGTAAGACCATCTTTATTAAAACCAGAATATAAAATTTTCAGAATTTTCTTAAATGAATTTTCTTCATCTTAGACCTTTGGTTAGCTGCATAAAGTTGTGTAAACTTTATAGCTGCATAAAGTTGTGTAAACTTTATAGCTGCATAAAAGTTGTGTAAACTTTATAGCTGCATGAAGTTGTGTAAACTTTATAGCTGCATAAAGTAGTGTACACTTTATTCAGCTAATTCAAATAAAAGATGTTATATATGTGTATATTATACAATTTTCACAAAACGTACAACATTAAGTAAGCATTGCATATAATAAAATAATTTGCTTTGCTTTACTAATATCCTTAAAAAAATTTCACTGTACAGCCTTAACACTAAAAAATAAATAAAATATTGATTCAATACCATTTCTAAATCATTAAATAAATTTTTAAGTGAATATAAAATATGTGATAATATACTTAAAAAAATTATACTCAGAATTTTTTTGTATATTTTTATTAAATTTCAAATAATTACAAAGTGATTTATACAAAGATAGTCATAGTGATAGATAATACACATGAATGAAAAATTCAGCAAAATACATGACACTTTCTACAAAATGAGTCATATACAGTTCAAGAATCAAATGTATCATTTTCCATTATATGGTGAAGAGTAAGATAAGATAAATTTGCTTTACAAGACAAAACACATTAAAAATATGATGAAAAAACTTGACAACATCCTTCCAAGAATTACTCCTCTCGTAAATATAAACCACAAAGAAAACTAGAATATAAGCAATAAATGTAATTAATAACATAAGATTACTGATTACATTTTCTAACAAAAATACGAGATACCGTAAAAGAAATTTAATATATATATATAGTTAGTTAGCAAGTAAACTTATTAATAAGATTGTGGATTGTTTCTGAAACCAAGATGTTAAAGAAAATAGGCTAAAATTCAACAAATTAAATTGCCATGAACTTTTCATATGTAAACAGCAAACATTTCATTTGCAGGACAATAAATAAAAACAATACAGTTGAATACAGAATAGTTGAATTTTTTTACAGTTGAATAGTCTGATTAAAAAATCAAACACAAATGGATATAGTGAGTTACATGAATTCATTACATGTATTATATAACTTCTTCCTTCCAAAATAAATATAATAAAAGAGAAATACACTTTATAGAACAATAGAAATTATATTATAAAATTTAATTTTATATTTCATTCTATACACTTAAGTACAACAAGAAATACGTATATAAAGCATAAAAATTTAACTAGTTTCAAAAGAATTATTTTTCAAAATCAATAAATATATTAAATTTGTTTTGAAAAATATTTAGAATATGTTTCATGTATTTTAGACAAAAAAAAAAAATAACAGGAAACAATTTTTTTACATTTGAAATTGAAAAGATTTGTTAAATGTGAAATACTTGTTAGTCTCATACTTAACTTGAAAGCATAATTGAAACTAATAGGGTTTATATATATATATATATATAAACCCTAAGTTGATAAAGGCATACCTAATCATTAAATGACAATCTTTTAACTTCCACATTTTTCGAGTCTCCAGAACCCTCTCCAGTATTTAAGCAAGCCTCTTTAATGCATCCACACAATTCAGTGCACTGAGTATTGCGTTTCTTGCAACGACAACGATTAGAATGACAGTCTGTTCGGCATTGGCAACCCATAATTGATTTCTGTAGGAAAAATAAACAAAAAGCAATATATAACAAATTAAAAATTTTATTAAAAAGTTAGTTATTTAGTTTGACAAACTATAAAAACCTTGATTATAACAAAAATAGTTTATATCTATATAAAAACCAGGTTCTTTTTAAAATTCAATAAGAATAATAGATATCAAGAATTAAAGAAATGGTATGCAGTAAAAGACAAATCTGGTAAACATAGTGGATGAGGGAAGACTTCAAATTTTAATTCATTCATTTTTTTGGAGTGCGGCTTGTGAAACATGAAGTCTTGCATTATCATGGTATCACAAGTATAGATACAGTTATAGATTCTTAAAAGTTAGTTATTTAGTTTGACAAACTATAAAAACCTTGATTATAACAAAATAGTTTATATATACATATAAACCAGGTTCTTTTTAAAATTCAATAAGAATAGATATCAAGAATTAAAGAAATGGTATGCAGTAAAAGACAAATCTGGTAAACATAGTGGATGAGGGAAGACTTCAAATTTTAATTCATTCATTTTTTGTAGTGCCGCTTGTGAAACATGAGGTCTTGCATTATCATGGTATCACAAGTATAGATACAGCCAGAAAAAAAAAAAAAAAATTCTGCCTATCTGTCAATTTGTAAGGAACCAATTTCTCAATTTTTTTCACATTTTCAAACACAATATTTTTAAACTGTTGCTAGACCTATTCCAAGATCAATCACAAGTTTCCCAACAATTATTGTAGGGTTAGCTTAAAGCATTTGCTTTCATAATATCATTACAGAGGAAGCTTTTGGGTCTTCTACAGGATTCCTTTTCTAAGGTCATATAAGTACAACAACAGTTCTAACAGTTCATATAAGTTCAACAACAGTTCTCAAACAGTTGTTTCACAGTGGCTGCATTAGTTGTGTCATTTCCAAGTGCAGTATAAATGTTGTATTCTGGTTAGCAGAATGTCCAAGTTTTTATACAGAAAAATGATCCACACTTTGCGAAAATGTTTTAATTTGTTTAAAAAAAAAAAAAAACTTGTATGCAAGCAACATACCATTATAGACAGAGCAGCACTGAATAAGAAATAAAATGATATATTACAATCTTGTTTAACTTAATATCAGTAGATTTTTTATTTTAAAGAACATTAGCTAATACCCGAAAAGTTCATTTCATGTTGAACAAAATATATAGTAAGTATATTGTGTGAATCCATGTTTCATCCGCCAGAATTTTTGCATTATTTCTTTTAAATAGCCATCCCGAAAAATTTTCTGCTAAGTATTTTTAAATAATGGATATGAACATGATAGTATGAACATAATGTTAATATAACATTAGCTTCTATAAACATCTTGCAAAAATTAAAATAAAATTTGAAGCATATATATTGCTCATCGAGAATTCATTCATAACAAAATGCTTCATTACTTAAACATTTGCAACTGAAAACTACATAATAATAAAGATACAATAAATGACAACATCATGTCTGAAAAATTCTTCTATGTGGTAAACAACAAGTGAGTATCAATTTAGTAATAGGCAATTTCAAAGTTTTACAGACTTAATAAAAGCAACATACTTTATATAAACAGCAGGAAACATTTGCCTAATTTTAAGTAAATATATCACATTTATATAAATCCATTATATTTTTAATACAGTAGGCTACCCATAAATTGTGAGGGGTCATTTTCTAGGAAAAACACAACCATTTACATAATTTTTCTTTATTTATTGATATGCACATAATAACAAAAGGTTACTGTTGCAATAGTTTAAAAATTCAGGGAATAGTCTTGATACACCTATACTTCACTTTGCCCTTCCTATTTAAACATTAAAAGTAACTTGTAAACTATTTAATAAGTTTTTCAAAAAAAAATAAACCATTCTGAGTAACAATCACCTTAATTCTAAATAAATCCTGATATAATTGTATTATTAGGTGTCGGAACTAATAACTCTTAAAAACACACACACACACATTTAAATTAGAGAAAGGTAAAAAATGGTTTATTCTAAGTATCTGCCATCGCTAGTTACATTTTCATCTCTGGCAATTTGTGGGCATTCTTGGATTCACCATTTTTGAATCCCATACACACAAGCAACTTGCATTGAGACAATGCCACTCAAGTTTCTACAAGTATACAACAGCTTTTCACTTTGGCGTTTTTGTTTTGAATAAACAAGAAAAGCAGGTATATTCTACAAATTCTCTTGATTTGGCTCGAACTCAACATGTTTATCACACGAAAAATTTGACACTAACTGGAAATCGTTTAAGCCTCAGTGGCGTTTCAAGAGTACTATATAGCAACAAAATGACATAAATTATAAATGAAATTGTTAACCAACCCCTCATTTCCAGATCCATCTCTTAAAAAAGTAAAAAATAGTTATCACCTACAATGTTAATTGAAAAGCATACAAACATTTTGAATTTTAAGCATTTTTAACTCTGAAATTATTATTTTTTGAAAACTTAACTTTAATTCTTTATAATGTTATGAAACAAAGTTCCTAAGACTTTAGAGCAAACAATGACAAAAAATCTTACCTTTTTTTTTTGGAGAAGAATCAGAATCATCCTCATTTAACGAACCTAAAGAAATATATTAAAAAATCTTAATATTAATCTGAAATTTATAGATTATTCATAAAATGAAAATAAAGGTACAAGCTTTCCAAACAGTATAAGCTGTAAATTATTTTTTGCTGATAAAGTAGCTAATAATTTTTTAAAATAAATTTATTAGATAACTACTTAATAAAAAGCCTAACATAATTAATTAGCAAACAAAATTAAAGGAAAATATTCATAAAAATGAATTCAATTTTATATGTAAAATAACAATAATAATAAAACATACAGCCTCTGCACGGCGTCTCTTTTCTTGCATGTTTTGCTCTTAGTTCCTTGTATGCTGGAGTAAGTCTCCAATCAGGATCTGTTTTATCATATCCAAAAGACTCATCAGCAGAGTCACTTAAAAATGCTTCCAGCATACTGGTAGATTTTTCCTCCTCCTTAAAAAAAAAAAAAAAAAGAACTAGCAGTAAACAAAAAATTAATAAATAATTATTGCCTTTTCTGTCGAATAGAGGATTTTCTCTTATGCGCAACAGTGAAAAAACCTTTCAAATAATATTTCTTACAAACAAATAAGTTTTGTAGAAAATAGCGAAATATCAAGATATATGATATAAATTATATGTGTTGAAAATGCCTCAGCTGCTTGCACTCCATTGAAAATTTATCTCAGCCCAACAAGGCTTGCTTCAGACTGATTCTTCACCATGCAGTCTCAATTTATAGAAAACTCTCTTTCAACAAAGGCATTTACATGGAAAGTGTTAAAATCAATTGAACAAATTATGGCTAATCAGGACTTCAAGTTACTAATAAAATCTGACCTATTAATCATCTAATCTTTCACTTTATATATTATTACATATATTCTATCCCCTTTAATATCAGAGATTCAATTGTTTGATACTAAAATTTGGATAATCATTTCACAGCTACTCTTATGTTACATGCAACTGCTGGGCCCAGGCATGATATCCCATTGGTTAACGGGAAATTTAATGGAGGGCATTCTAAAAATTTTTAAACAGTATTTTTTAAATGCTCTCACACAATCTTTTCAAAATAAATTTACTTCAACAGATTCATATTTTTTTTTTTAATATTTTTTATTTGATATTTAACAGCAAATAAATTTTATTTCCCATTACATGAAATTTTCTGCAATTTGAAGTCCTGATTTCAAAATGCTAGTCCTGATAAGATTTTCCATAACTCTCTGCAGTAAGGATAGCAAAGGTGAGTACAGAAAGGGATCAACAGAAGTGTTACTTTGAAAATCAGCTACAAGTTGAACTGTTCAGTTACAGGTTCAACAGTTGAAGCTAGAGATTTAAAAAAAGAGGCTATTTTGAACTTAAAGATATCTTTTGAACTTGATAAACTCACTGCAAGTACGATAGAATTTCAAAATCTCTTTCAGCTACTACCGAGTTTTCAAGTCATTGAACAGTGAAAATTTTTTTCTGGGAATTCTTTACAATCTGCGTAACGTGTGGAGTCGGCTCTCCCATGGTGGAACATCCTTGAACAAATAATATAAGCTTCTAAAAAATCCTATTATAGCTCATCCCATTTTCTTAATCTAAGCTTTTTAAGGAACAATGAATTGTATGTAGTCCACAGGTTCCAATGTCTAAATATTTAGAATCATCCGGTGACAATTCTTTTAACTTTTTAAAACATTTTAAATTAACATTGGGCTCATCCATAGATATCCGTTTTATTTTTTTTCAGATTGATAGGGTCGACAAAGCATCCTTTGAAATTTTCTAGCAAATCTAGCACAAAGAAAAAATTTCTAGTATCTTGTAATGATTTGATTTTTCTCACTACAGAACCTAATCGTTAAATCCATCTGTTGCTTTTGTGAAATTTTTGTTTGACTCAGAATCCTATATAACTAAATACCGACAAATTTTATATTTTTCACGAAAGTGGATATAAAAATGGAGAAGTCCATAAATGCTGAAATAAGCAATTTTTTTGTTCAATGTAGAATACTCCTTTTAGCCATATTGCTGTCTGAAAACATGATTTTCAGAGGAGGCAACTCTTGAACTTGATGTAAATGATGAGTGTTCGGTTACACAATGCAAGTCCATAAAATTTCTGTCCCAGTGATCTTTTAAAATTTTAAGAATTCATTTTATATCGATTGATTCATTTTTGTTTATAATAGCTTTTTCTGATGTTTTTTTCTTTCATATGTCTGGCGAGGGCTTGCCTACCCATATTACTTAAAGAAAATACAGTATCGCAATAAGTACACATCACATAAAAACTTATCAGCTTTACTTCTTGTAGGCAATGACAGTATTCAGGAAATTCAATTCATGCTTTTGAAATGCTGTTCTTTTGAGCATTGCAAATCAATGTTTTAAACCTAAAACTAACTATTACAAATCTTAACTATTACATATCTTTAATCACTATTTAAAATTTACAATAGATATTACTACGTTTTGCAATTATACTTAATAGCTATAAAATAGTTGCAAAATATTGATCAATTTTTTTTCCATTTTGTACATGAAATGAAATTTGTACACAATTACACTGTACAACACTATTTTAGCTTTGTGAACTACATACACATTTTTTCTTATAGATTTTTAACTGTAATTTTCAAATTTGAATAAATTTTTTTTTCTTACAAAAATGATGCAATTTTTAGCAAATTACATATGCTATATTTATCAACATGGCCATCTTCCACAAGCTTAGCTTTTTCATGCAATAAATGAAGATCTTGGCACCACATCATCTATTTTTTATGCATAAATAAATTTTTTTTTATCTATATGTGGTGATGGTACTGAAATTCCATAATTTGTTAACTTTTCTTCAGTTTGGCATTGGAATTTTTCATTTTGAGTTTTAATTTTTTTCTCTAATTGTCTTCAAAAATTCTCTGAGTGGCCACCTTGAAAAGGTTCATATGGGTGTGTGTGTGTATATATATATAAATGCCTATATGTTTATCAGAACTATGTATACAAAAATACTTATTAAATTTAAACATATTATACATAGATACATTAAATATATAAACACATACAATTGTATAAGAAAAGACACAAATATTGACATAGTAACCATACACTTGTAGCAGAATGTACACTCTTTGATCACTAAAATAGATACAGAGTAACAAATGCAATCCCTCATATTTTAAACATGAAACTTTATCAATATATGGCCACTCATGCAAAAATACATATCCAGATGTACACATGCGGGTACATAAATAAAAACCATTTTAAAAGGTGTGAATATGAAATGCAAAGAGGAAAATCAAATTTGCAAAATGGTCAATTTGGAGTGTGAATGAATATGAAGGTTATGAAATAAGGCCAAAGGAAAGGTAAACAAACTTGAGCTCATTTGTCAATATCAAAATGAACTTCAAGATGCTCTTTGAATGGCTCTACAGTTAAGTTAACCCATCAAAGATTTTTCAAAAGACCAAACTATCACTGAAAAAGGTACTCTTTTAAGCTACAGCATATGCATAAAAAATAATTGAAGAAACAAAACCTGGTGGATTACCTTTCTAACAATTAATTTTACTAGTTGCTTGTAGTGAATTTCACCATAGTTTTTACATGTCTGATAGCTTCTACAGAAGATCATTTGTTTCATAACATATTTTTTTAGAACCCATTTACACACGATAAAGAAGTGCAATGTGCAATTAATGTATCCATAACATAATCAAGATTTATTTTTATTAATAAAAAAATATAAATAATGGCCCACAAAAAATAATTGAAAATTATGTTATACAGCATTTTAAATGGCATATATACAAACATTTATATTGAATATCAATACTATTACTTGAGAAAAAAATATTTAAAAACTTACATCTAAAGAAGTAGATGAGTGGGTGGCAGATGGAACGTGAGACAGATTACCTAGCCATGTGGGTTTCTTTCCCTTTTTAGCTTGAAATAATTGCTGTAAAATAACAAAACAATGATATAGAAAACAAGGAATCTATTTTAAAAATTGTATAGTATATTAGCGTTTAAAGGCAAAGCTAAATTAAGAATATTATGATTAGGGATTGCAATACCGGCATTTTGAGCCATTTGTACAGTTTTGTAATACCGGTATTCACAAGTTTAAATACCAGTTTTTTGGTATTTACTAGAAATTTAGAATTCTTATTCTTATCTGTAAATTCTTATTCAGAATTCAGAACCTATCCACATTCAGAAGAATTCGGTACAGTTATCGAAGATTATAATGAGACTAATGTTGATAGCGAAAATTAATTGTTTCTTGAACAAAAATTAGAATTAGCGATAACTAAAAATATTTCAACAAACCAAAATACAATACAAAAATCGGCTGTATCCAAAACAATCTGACGAGAAATAGATTTATTTGAAGATGAGGCATTTAGAGGTAAATACTTGGAAAAAAAAGTAGTTGCGCATTGCTAACAGTACCACCAACTATCGTATATGCTGAAAGAGTGCTTTCGACAGCTGGTAATTTTTGCACAAAATTACGTTCCACGCTTAATGATAGTACAATTGATGCATTATGTTTTTAAGATCATTTTTCAAAAATTTGTAATGGTACCACAGACTGAATAGTGATATTTACACTTTTTTTGAGATTTAAATAAATAAGATGTTCCTTTACTTTTTTGATTCTTTATATACTGTTATAATTTATAAGTTACAAATATTTTTGTGATATTTACATGCTCTAATAAAACTGACAAATAAAACAAAAAAAAAAACCACCAGCGTTTTCTTTCTTTTTCTAAAATTTCTAATACCAGTATTGAACTTTTGGTCCGATATTGCAATCCCTAATTATGATTTATCATTGTAGGAAGAAGAAAATTTTTTAATATATGGTTTTTGAAATCCATATTAAAAAAATAACTGGCAAATAATAACTAAAAATTAAATGACAAATAATTCTATGAGCATTGCAGCCAGTTATTTTGCTTTATGGTTTGTAATTTTTATCAGGTACACCACGAATGGCTTTCTTAATACATATGAATTAAAATAAGAAAACATTTCACTTCACTACTTGAAAAGGACTTTTCCTTTATTTTGAATGGTCTCTGTAGCAGAGGGAATTCATTATCTTTCAACATTATCCAAAGTATTCAAATCTAAATTTCAAGAGTGAAAAGGTTATCCGATTCCTGGTCAATAAAATCCTCAAAGTTTATATCTGAAGGAGAGAAGAATTCTTCCCCTCTCATTAAAATTTTGAATTTCTTACTAATCACAGTAAAATTTATCACTTCCGATACCTAAAAGAATTTGAGATACACTTTTTCTCGACTGTCTTCCCTGCTAAAGAAATCCTATGAAGGGCTTCTACCATGTTCCTTGACTTTTTGTTTTTCGCCTCTATATTTGGAACAGATTTTTTTAAAAATCAGTTTCGATAGTTCACCTTAAATGATTGTATACTCCCCAAAACACATGGTTGAATTTTGCCTATACAGTTAGGAGGAAAAATTCAGTTAGTATAATTTGCAATTTCCAATATAAAAAATGGATTGAACATTGATCAACAAACAAAAAGAATCTTTACATTTCTGTAACTTTTGTTTGCCCAATTTGCAAAGTTTTCTTGTAATAGAAGATTTTCTGTTTTCGGTGAAATCTACTAACATTCTTAAATACCTAGACTTGTTTAATTTTTAAATAATTAGTGATGTTAACATCCTATCTTAATTTATGCAAAAGCAAAACAGTCAGTTTTTGATTGTTTACGACTGAAAAATTAGGAAAATGTAGTTAAATAATCCTGAAACTCCAACAGATATGCCATAAGTAATTTTCTATTCAACCATTTGAAGTTGTGAATCCTTGAATTCCCAGTTTAGCAGTAATATTTAATGCTTTCTCTTTTCAAAATGGGACCATTTACAGGAATGTATGTTGCACAAATTTTGTTGAACCACTGAAGAGTGAAAATTTTTAATTCCATAAATGGTGATGACTTCATAATATTTTTTTTTAAATCAATTTTGCTCGCCTTAAAATTGTTAACAAAATAAAATTAGAATTCCATTTAATTTAAATCTTCCATTTTTTAGTTAAATCTTCTTTATTGCTATTGTATCTTTATGCTTTATTGATGAACTCTGCTTTTTTTCCCCTCCCTTCCGTATTTTTTTCTAAAAGAGAACCTTATGAAAAATTCTCTACAAAACGTTAACTACGTTCTACAGCTAAGAAAGTGTGGATCAGAAAAAATCCAATCAGATAAAATGGTATAAGTCAATTGGGGCTATAAAAATCTGTCCTTTGTCTTCCGGGGTGACCATTGCACACGTTCGCAAGAGAGAAGGGGGGGGAATAAAGCACAAAGAGAAACTATTGTATTTATCATGTAACTGTGATAACAAAAGAGAATATTTAAGGAAAATCGCATTGAGTTCTTCTTGTTGAAAAATTGGTTAATGCAGGGAACAATTAAAGTATTAACATAAAACTTTGGATTTTTAAAAATTAAATATAGGTAACTATAAGGGACCAATGAAAAATGTTATAGATGCAGAAAATGTTAAATAGGGGTTACACTACATGACACTATAAATGTATTTCAGGAAATAAATTTAAAATATAAAGTTGAGTTTATTGTAACAGAAAACTCTTTTTGCAAAAATAAGTTTGTCATACATACTTGTTGGAGCATATTAGCTTCTTTGCATTTCTCTTCATAACTTTGCATAATATGTTGGAGTTTACTTATTTCTTTTGCCTAGAAACAAGCCATATTTTATTTAAGTCACATGTCATATTTTTATATTAATAATCAATACTTATGGTTTAACATATGATTTTGACATACCGTTTTTCAGCAGAAAGAATCATGTAAATGCAGGGAACAATTAAAATATTAACATTAAAATTTTGAATTTTAAAAAATTACAAAAATAAATGACTATTAGGATTATTTGATTATTAGTTTTATGCTATTTTACATGCCAAATTTTCAAAAAAAAACATGAAAACATTTTTATAGACTATTATTTTCTATGTTAATCAAAATATTCTGCACTATGTAATGAATATATTTAATCTTAAAAACACAGTAGCTCTTGATTAAATAGCATGCCTTTTGTTTGTCTCCATACATATGCAATAAAAAGGGCTTACTGCACTTAAATTTATCAAACAAGAATTATAGTTTTTAAAACAGAGAAATATAAAAATTTAATTTCCCACTATTATTTAAGTTAATAAAATGTTGAACTATCATTCTTCAGAAGCCATTTGGCTATTCTCTCTGGTATAATTTTTAACATAACATTTTTTGAAACATTCAGGATAAAGTTCATGAAATGCTGCATAAATTGTTTTAGTCAAATATTCCCGAACATTTTCTATAATGTTTTGACCTGAAAAATTCAAACTACTTCAAAAGACAGCTATCTTTTCTATAATACCCAAACATATGAGATGAGGTACCAAATTGTTGAAAAAATAAACTACTCTCTATAAAGGTAAACAATATGCTAAAAGTTTCCTATACAAGATTCAAAAATTGTTGTTCATAGTAATAAGTCCAATTACTAAATCCATATGTACTAACTGCTTTCTTCAACAAGTTGCTATTACTCATTATTTATAACTTCTCTTTGCCTCAATAAAGAATTTTTTTTTAATTAGCAAATTTAAAAATATATAATGAATGGCAATTTATTTTATTGTGTTTGAGCCCACAGTGTTTGTTATTAGTGTTATTAAATAACTTTTTTTTTATTACTCAATCAAAGATATAATAGGGGGACAGGAAAGTAATGCCATTTCTGCTCATATCAATATTTGATTATCATTTATCAGCTCACTGTGTACTTCAAAGTCATGCCATAGACATTTTAAGGTTAAAGTGATTTGTTTACTTGTAAATAATATATATTTGCAATTTTGGGTGAAAATGGCCAGCCAAATAACAGCAGAGAAACATATCCAGCATTGTATGCCTTTTTTCAGTTTCACAAGGGTAATAATGCAACAGTTGCTAATAATAATAATAATAATCTTTATCCAAGTGCGTTAAACATTGATACATGATAAAGGTGTTTATCTAATTTCAGATCTGTGAATTTTGATCTTTTCAACTAGTAATGATCAAGAAAACCAACTTTAGATAATTGATGAACTGTTAAACACTCTTAACCAACTTTGGTCAACCATCAAAGAACATTTGTAGCAAAGATTGGTAAAGTATGCAGAGCAGACATACCGCATAAACTGTCCAACAAAACTAACCAATCCACCACATGCAACTTCAAAGGCACAATACAGAAGTGTTTTTGATTGATTGATCACTGGTGATGGAAAATGAGTCCTCTGTTATGAAAAAGGCAGTGGCTCTCTCCAAATAAGCTAGGTTTACATACCAAAAAGGCACTTTTTTGTATATTTAGTTGAGTATAAGCGGAATTGTACATTTTGAAGTGCTAAAAACCTGGATAAACTGCGAATAAAGACCTTTACTGTGAACAATTGAATAGAATAAATCAATATTTAATTGTAAAGTGTCCAGGGACTGTCAACAGAAAAAGTGTTGATCTGCAACACAATATGTCATGGAAAATGGCTTGTTTAAAAAAATAATAAATTAACTGCCTCATTAAAAATGACAAACTAGCCAGAGAGGCAACAAGCGTTTAAATCACTGCACACATGCTGTAATGTATTACATATAAAGAAATTCTATGTTCAAAAATCAGTTAAATTATCTAAACTCAAAAAATGACTGATTTCATCAGAAAAAAGGAAAAGTGGGTTCACTTGACATAAATGAATTCTGTTTAATGAGAGGCTGCTTCTGTACTGCAAAGTAAGATGGTTATGCCCAAGAAAATGACTAGTACTGTTCTAAGAGAAGATGTTAGAATTCTACTTAACTGAAGTATGATTCTGAAGATGTCTAAATTCTAGAGAAATATAAGATACTTTCATTCAATATTTAAATGCCAAATACATACAATTGCAAAACAAAAAGCAGACAATATTTCAAGTGGCACTTTGGGCTAATTAGACAGAAACCTACAGTTTAATGTGGATTCGAACAACTAAACACAGCCATGCCACAGCAAGGATTTGCGGTACAAAAGGCCAGAGCGCTAGCCAGTTGGTCATCAGGATGCTTTTGAGTTACTGAAGATTTGACTAACAATTTAAATTATTTTAAAAACTTAAAACCTGTGTTTTTCCAATAATCTTATAACATTGAATCTCACCAAGGTCATTTGCAAAGATCTTTGCGAGCTTCAATATAAATAATGGGTAAACAATCTAGTTCCTGTATCTGACTTGAAGCCAGCTTTTACAAAATTGGGTTCTGAAATTTCAAATGGTTTTCAATTATACAAAACCACAATGCTCTAATTAAACAGTTTACATTAGACCCATAAAAATTATGATTCAAAGCCTTTTGTGTTTATCTCTATTGAAAGAGGAGTTAAAACTCTTTTATGGTGAATAATTCTAATTTCAAGGCATTTGATTTTTCTTTCTTAAGTTGTATATATCCAATCCTCATATGCAAATCCTAAACATAAGGCATAATTTACCCAGTGTTTCTTTCAGAACAAAATGCTTCAGTGATATGATTGAAAGAAAAAAATTTACTGGTGATATTTCAATATATGCGTAATATTATTAGAGAAACTTAAAATTAAACTGCAACTCTTTTGTCATGGGATTTAGATTTATTTTGATAAAAGGGTCATGAATTAAATCCCTAATTAATAAATTCATGAATCAGATGTAAATAGCACAAATGCCCCTGAATTGGAGACTTTAGTTTGTTTTTTCACTTTTACAAAAGATGAAATGTTTGAAGAAACCAAACTTAAAAACAAATAAATTAATTACATAAAAATATATTAGATACCTGAATTTCAACTCTAGCAGCTAAATTAGGATCTGCATTAGATGTCAATGATGATTTGTTAGCAAACTGGATTTCAGTAAGTAAATGCATTACCTAATAAATAATAATAAAAAAACCAGACAATATAATTAACCATACATTTTTAATTAAAATAAAATTACACACATAAACACTTCTTTTTAGAATTAAAATATAATTCATGCACAATATTTTTTACAGAAATGCACAATAAATCTAAAATGAATTTTATGTATTTCAATATTCAATTAAATTATTTGAAAAGGGTGTAATAAAGTAAAAGTAAATTTTTATTTTCTTGGATCACAAAAAATTTCGATCTCCGAAGTGCTTATATAAAATTGACCCTTAAAAAGAATGTTACTCATTTTTTAAAAGAAAGCAGGAAAAATACATCTGATAATTTAAGGGGCAGGGAAACCATTTGTGGTGGTTATTAAAAATGCTCCACTGTATAAGGGAAGATTTTTTTTTTTAAACCATTTCTCAAAACAGCTTTTTTTTTCCTCCCTTCAGTAAAGCAAAGTAAGCAAGTTAAAAATACACATTTTTAATTATTGATAACTTATAAGCTAGTGAAAGTATTACTTTCATATATATGCACTGAAGGCTTTAGTCTTTAGAAAAAACAATATAAGCTCTTAACAAAACTGACATTCAATATACGTAATATTTATAATTAATATAAAAATAAAACATAATAAAATTTTATGGAAATAATAGGAATTCTGATTACAAAAATTAAATTCAAATGTATAATTTTATATATATATATATATATATAAGTTTACTTATATTTATATATGTATTCAATAAAATTTTTTTTTTTTTTTACAAGTTCAATCAACTCCAGTCAAATTTAATTTCTGTACATAAATAGTTCCAAAAATATTTTAAACACTTATTCAATAGAGAAACATTTATGAAATTAACCTTAGCATCATATTCATATTTCAGAGCTGTAACTTTTTCTTCCTGTTCAAGTTTCAGAGAAGCAAAATTTTCATTTAAGTTATTTATCTCACGGTTTAGATTTTTTATTTTTTCTTCATTAAGTTCATTATTCAATTGCTCTTTCTTTAATTGTTCTTGAAAAATCATACGTTGTCTTCCACCTTCCACTTCTGCTGACACACACTGTAAAAAAAAAAAAAAAAAAAAAAATCTTAAGAGAATAACATTATCAAATGCATTGATGTATCATTTTATAAAACTAGTTATACTTCATTTTTAATAGAAAGAAAAACAACAATAGCGATAATAAAAACTGATTTAATAGTAAAATTCTTCACAAACTCGAAGTTAATTAGAAATTATATAATAAAGCAAATACAGTAATGTTATTTTAATATAATTACATTGAGTGGAGCATATTTCATTTAAAATAAAGAACTTGACAGAGAAAATACTATATCATGAAGGAATGCTTGGAAGTTTGGAAACAGGCCAACATAGATAAGATCAATAAGTTGTTGTTGCCCCATTTCAGGCAATATGATGTGCAGCATTTTCGACCAAGTGTTGTTAAAGTGACTTCACACTCTTTAAGAAGGGAAGGTACTCTACCTAACCTAATCATGTTCCTTATATACTTGGTTGGGTAGATGTCTATGGGTCAAGATAACTAAGGTAATACTTGCACACATGCCTAAGCATTCATAAGTTAGGCAGTGTGTGGACGGATATTACAGATTTGGCAAAAATAAAATTCTCAAAATTAGGGTTTTATTCTTTTTTTTAGTACATGTACATATGTATGTCTATAAAAACATACTTGCATATGTACATCTAAATATGTATCTCTATGAATACTAATGTATTAGTATGATTAAAGATGTATGTTTGAATATGAATGAAGGCATGCCTATGTTAATCTGGGTTTTTTTTCAGCGGTAAGAATGATTTTTGTGTGTACTCTCAGCATATTTATGTATGCAAATGAATTCTTACAAGAGTACGATTGATTGAGCATGTATATATACATATATTGTAATGTATGTACTTGTGTATTAAAAATGCATATTTGTTTGTGTATATATGAAGTAAGTTTGCATGTGAATATATCTTTTTTCATCTCTCCTGTTACAATTATCAACTCGTCAGGAGGTGGTTTTGTAAATGATATTTCTATGGAGGATGGGATGATGTCACTGCTTTCCACTCTTAACGAAAAACCTTCTTTCCGAGATGACTCCACCACCTGATCCACAAGCTCACTCTATACTGCTATTTAACATTATTGTTACTGGTGACCAACAATAGTGGTATATGATAATGTAGAAGCTATCAGATTCATTCTGGAATGGAAACAATCTAACTTTCTCAATTTTCAAACTGATCTTCCCGCCACCTGATTCAGAAATGGCCAATTATTAATAGCCCCAATTCATGAAATATATGTGTATATACATTCCTCAAGAATATCACCCACACATATGATATCTATTTTTTATGTATTGATAGTCCAGTTACTATCAAGTCCAGATGTAGAACTATAAATGCGTGACCTTAAGATATGACTATTGCTAAGAAATTAAAAAAATTGTTGATTGGTAAACAATCTTACTATACAACTATACACGAAAATATTTATTTTTTTGCTACATTTTGTACGATTTATCAAAGGAATCTGAGAAAAGTACTGCCTCAAACATATAATAAATTTCAAGTAAACACACTTTTGTAATTATTTTTAATCAGCACTTTGATAATCCTGTTTTTCAATCATTCTGTAGTTGTTTCTCTCTTCTATAGACCAAGCTATTTTTATCTTTATAAATAAGAAACTATATAGCAATATTAAATAAGTTCTTTTAAATAAAAATTTCTTTTCAAATAAATAAACGAGATATGGAACTCCAAAGTCTAGTTTTGAATTATAATGTATTTTATAAGATTTGACTGGAAAAATTGAGTAGCTATTAAGTAAAAACATAACAATTTACTCGAGGGAATTAAAGAGCTCTTATTATAGTACAGATTACGATACGAGGTTACATTTCTTTCTTTGAGGCATCTATGAGTTAGTAAATAAGTTCAAAGAGGATTAATACTCATCTTTTGCTGCAACATAAATTTATGCTTAGCTACAGCTTTCTTCATTAAATTACACAATAATTAAGACACTCTTAGAAGATAACTTGTCTATATGAAAGAAATTGTCAAGAAAATCAATAACTTTAGGTGAAACTTCTGGGTGAATATAACTTTTTCATTACACTCTACTAAACCACGTAGATATTACCCAAGTGCTGATTTTAGGTTTGAGGAATGGATTTCATTCACCGCAATGTAAGAGATACAACAGGAAAAGATTTGTCTTCTTATCCTGTTACACAGGAAAAATTTTGCAGCTCAATAATGCAGTGCACTCAAACTTTAATATTTCTTTGCTGAAATGCATATTTTTAAATCAACAATGAAGTAAGACTAGAAGTAATCAATGAGTCAAATTGTATAATAAAATAATATTACTGTAATCATTCATTTATTCAAAGAAAAGCAATAAAATTGAGTATGTAATTGATTGTCCTTCTTAAATAATTTTTATACGTTATGAATTCTATCCATCTTACAAGGAGTAAAAAAAAAAAAAAAAAAAAATGGAGCAATATTGCTATTTATATTTTTTTAATATTTAAAGGGCAGGTTTTTATAAGCATCATGCTTTACACTAAGATTATATATATGACATGGTAAATATGTTTCCATTACTACGTTCATAAAATACTGTTAAAGTTATATAAATTTACAGATTTCTTACTTTTTTAAATAAAGCCTCAACAGCACTTTTAGCCTGTGACATAGAACTTAATCCATCCAAAATAGGACAATCTTTAGACTCTGAAACATTAAACAAATTTATTAAAGGAAAATGTAACATTTTAATGCATTTATAAAATTAAAAATAATAATGAGTATTAAACAAATGTTTTGTTATTTATTACCAAGGTGGTAAATAGAAAGAATAAAACATACTTTCATCTTTAACTAAGCTCCTGAGAGTTTCAACTTTCTCAACTAAGATTTGAAACACAGATTTTAGTGAATTTACATCATATCCTTCAAATTAGCTTCCTGAAATAAGAACAATATGTTAAGTATACACTTATAACACTGCAATGCAACTTGTTAAATATTTAAGAAAAAAATGAGAGGTAATGGGAAAGGGAAAAAACTTATTAATTAAAACATATCAGTCTTTGAAGTTATGAATTAAACATATAAGCATATTTTTAGTTTCTAAGAACTAATCAGAGATATTACAGAAGTGGTTGTAAATGGCATAAAAAGAGAAAACTTGTGTGGCTGGTGACTATTAGCACATTTTGGATGAGACTGACAACCTGTGAGAATTACTGTATTTTTGATCATTAAAACATCTTAATCAATTTTTGAATACAAGGTTAAACATACCTATTCAGATATCCAGTATTACCAGCTTTATTAGGAAGATAGATAGATAGATTCAGATATCCAGCATTTTTTTTTTTTTTTTTTTTTTAAAGAAAGCCATAAAATATATCAGATGTATTGTTGGTATAATTTTAGAGCCTAGGATTCTCTGAAAAGATACCCAATGACCTTGTAATTTATATTAGATTAGTTTTATGTTAGATTCAGTAACAAATTCAAGAATGCATGTATTTGGATGTTTACAGTAAATCAAGTAACTTTCATGTTTACAAAAATGCCTTTGTGAAGGTGTGGAAGTTTCAATTAAGAGGACATTAATTTTTTTTTTTTTTTTTACAGATTTTCAGCACTAATAGGTTTAAAATTTTTCTTTATTTTAAAGGGTGACACTTTAATAGTTCAATAGTTTTTTTTTTTTTTTTAGTTCTTTATTATCCAAGGACACCAGCAAGAATAATTTAAATGAAGATACCATTCATGTTTTGCTGCATTCTATTTACTAATGGTGTCATTAAATCCTGGGGTACATAAAAAAAGTATCTGGACTTCGGGTGAATTAGACCCTTCACTAGAGATTTAGAGAAAACATATGAATTTGAAAAAGAATTTGGGTCCTATACCACAATACATATCATGAAAGTCAATGAAGGAAAGCAGATTTCATCTTTTGCAGCTACTAAGGAGCTATAAAATCAGGATTATCCACTTAGACCAAATCTATCAAAAAGAAAATGCCCAGCAAGTGACCAATCCCAAGTAGCTTCAACAACAAAAGGCTGATAACTACCAGTCGATTGATAAACTTGGAAACCTGATGTACTGCCCGTCTACCAAAAACAGAGGTCAAAGCAATGTGATGGCCATGCAGTAAATGCAACTGCTTCTAGACTCAATCAGTAAGATTATCTTTTCTTGAGACAGATCACCACAAACATGTAGGTCAAAAAACTGATATAGAGAAGAAATACAGGGTGATTATAAAATAGCTTTCTCAATATATGAGCCACTAGCTATACACAAATCACAGAAACTAAACAAAATTTTGGTTTTGAGGTATGTGCGAAAAGAATTATATGAAAGATAAACTATAATAGTTGCAGTTATTGTGACACGATTTCGAAAATTTCAAACGGCAACACCCACCTTTATTTTATTGGAATGTGATCTCCATAGTGAAAAACTACAAAATAGGTCTGCACGGTACCTGTAGCATGAAAATCGCCGACTCTAGACAGATTACTACTACCACACCACAGCACAGCATTGTGCCTAGAGCTGAGTTGCCACTATACAGTTTGGGAATTATGTGAGTGAGAAGCCTGGCTGGGCTTTGTGATGCTCTTCAGTCATGATATTGAGACCTACTCCTTAAAGTGGATTCCAAAACCACTACAAACATCCATGACACCACCGGGATTCGAACCCAAAACCTGTGGTACCAAGAGTTAAGACACTCGGCCATACAGGCCCAACTCTAGACGGAGTAACAAAAAAAAATGAAAACTAATAAAGACAGAGAAGCAAAATATGCTAATGTGTTTCAAAATTTTCTGCATGACCTCCTCCATATTTGACACTCTTCATACAACAGATGGTGGATAGCACTGAAACACATAACATGACAAGAGTATTCTGTTGAATCTGACATCTGATGCCATCTTTTAATTCACATGCAGTTTGTAGATTAGATGCATAGGCTTTGGATTTCAGATGACCCCACAGCCAAAAATCCATGCGAATGAGATTGTGGAACTTTTGGCGGCCACGGAAATGTGAAATGGAAGCAGATAATTTTATCACTAAACTGTTATATTAAGTAGCGTTTTATAGAAGACCCCACATGTGAGAGATCATCCACAGATAAAGCATTTCGCTGTTGCAAATCAGGAACGTTATTTATGGATTTTCACTACAGATATCACATTTCAATAATGAATAGTTTAAAAAACTAAAAAACACGCTTTTAGAGTTAAACTAAAAAGTAAAATATAATTGTTAACATAAGAATAAAACGACTGACGAAAAATGAATGTCACTGTTCTAAAAAGCGTGAGGTGCTCGATATCAATCGTTATAATTTTTCACTAGTTTCATTCCGAAATGCAGAGTTACTTTTAAAATGTCATACAAAGCACCCCACGCTTTTAGAACAGTGACATTCAGTTTCTCGTTAGTCATTTTATTCTTATGTTAACAATTATTTTTTACTTTTTAGTTTGATTAACTCTAAGCGTGTTTTTTTAGTTTTTTTTAACTATTCATTTATTTTTTACTTTGATTAACTCTAAAAGCATGTTTTTTAACTATAATATTTAAATGTGGTCCCGGTAAGGAGGGAGTGGAACTATAGTTCTTACAATAATGTAATTGTGAATAAAACAAAGGATAAATGTGAATAGTCCCTTGTGCCACTGTCCCACGTAGGTTTGAATGTGTTTACTGAATGCTTTCATTCTACATGGGTTAAATTGCCCTTCATAAGTTAAAATAAAATCTCTAATCCTGGCGATCCTAATCATGATGAGATAATTAACTTATCAAACTATTTTATTGTCGTCGGTCCTTGATAAGTCTACAACGTTTAAATTAAATCTGATCGCTTAAAGTAGGCAAAATCGAGCCCAAACAGTCAGTTACAAACAAACATACAGGTGAAACTAATATAAAAGCATATTAAAAAGAATCAACTGTTTTCTTTCTGAAAGATGCCTGTAAATGTTTCTTTGCAGCTTAAATAGTGTATATGAGGAGAAACAGATCTCCAGGGGCATATTAAAAAAAAAAAAAGGTGTTGCTATTTGAAATTTTGCCACTGTAATTGTTAGCTCAACTGTTGTCTTTCATATGATTCCTGAGTGCATAACTCAAAATACCTTAAAATTTTTGTATCAATTTCTGTGAATGGCATGATAGCTAGCAGCTCATATATTGAAAAAAAAAATTTTTTTAATAATAATCAGTATATATCAATATAAATACAAGTATGAGTCAAGGAAAATGAATAACAAAAATTAAACACAAAATGTACGAAGATCATAGATTATTACGATAATGTTTGTAATCTCGACAAGTAAAAGAAAATCAAAAAGACAAAAGAACGAAAACCAAGATCACTGGGTTTCCTCCTCACTATTATCCCCATACGTCTAAAGGAAATGTATCCCTAAGGGAATTTCTATAGCAGCTTATAATTATGTAAGTCAAATAAATATGAATTTTACCATGTATATATATATTTTGAAGTTATTAATTATCCTATAGTAAGATCAATTATGACAGACAGAAAGCTGATAATTTTTATAAAACTAATATTTTGAAAATAAGTGGTTATTTAAAATTTGTTTAAGCTCACTTACTTTACTTTTATGTAGATTATGTATTTAAAATTCAAAAAATTACATTATTAAAGCCTGACAATTAAACTCTACTTTAACTCTAATAGAAACTTAAACAGATTACATTACATTCAATCAGCATTTACTGTTTCAGAACCTTTTAAACAGAGGTGCATAGATCCTAACTAATATTACTTTGTCGTGTCATTTTAATGAATCATAGTGCAGGTAATTTAAAATTGCAGATTCTGATAAAAAGCACAAAATATGTCATTTGTTTTAACTCTAATCTAATAAAATATTTTAAATTAATTCAATATTTTCAAAATTCATTATAAAAAAAACTTTTACCAATAGCATGAAGACTTTTTGACAATGAGTTTCAACCTATAAGCCATTAAAATAAAAACTTCTATCAGGGGCTATTTTTCACTTCTTGCAAGTCAAAGCCTCCACTCTATTTCCATTGGTAAATTGTTTAATTAATTATATATTTTTATGCATTTATCAAAAGCACACTTCATGTTAAAATTGCACCTGTAAACAATAAAATAGCTGTGGCACTAAAATATGAGACTCTCCATGGTCTACAGAAATTATTCATAATGGGCATACTATTGAGGCCTGAGCATGCTGCATCTCATTTGCTGAAATAAAATATTTGTACATAAACTAATTTTTGATATTTTCAAATTCTAAAAAAATTAAATGGCTTTAGTTTTAAAAAGATTCATTTTACATGAAAAAAATTACACTGATGACTAAATATTTCTTAATTTAACACAAATACATTTTAAAACATATAGCTTAAATAACAACCCAGAAATAAAAACACATTTAAAGCAAACAGGTGTACAACTCACACAAAGCATAGGATTAGCCACTTTTGATATTTATGGTAATTATGTAATAAACAAATAAACATAAATCATCCCGATCACATATTAATCTCCACTTACAAATAATGTATATCAAACATAATAAATATATAAGAAAACCATTTCAAATAATGCAATTATTTAATAAATTTACTCAAAGATTAATTCACTACACTCCATCTCATCAAAAGATGTTGTCAAAAAGTTTTAATCTATTATACATACTTCGTTGGGATTTTCTTCTGCAAATTTTTCAATATTATCAATTTGTTGCTTTAAAGACTGAGCTTCCTTTTCAGCATTTCACATTCAATTTTTGCAATCCCATTATCAATTCGAATATTTAATTCTTCATTTATCCATTCCTAAAAATAGTTACTATTAAATGAAAAATCTACATTTATTATATGCCAGAATAAAATATGCTTTTTGTTAAAGTAATTAACAGAAAAATGTCTTAAAATGATTCCCTGTCAATATTTTATAACAAAAATACAAAGAGTAACTGAAATTCTTGTGCAATATGAAGAAATACAGATAGCACAACATATTCAGGAAAAAATATAAGCAAAATGAAATATACTATAAAACATAAAATCTATAATAGGCAGACAAAAAATGGGTATCACCATTTTAAATCACCTTTAGCTTAATAATATGCAACTCTAAAGACAAATTTTAGAAAAAAATCTTTTAGCAAAAGATTATAATCTTGATTGCTATGGCATAATAGGAAATTCCAGTATCATAATAGTGCATGAAAGGTAGTTATATACCACTATCCTCCAACTGAAAATGACTACCAACACAAATTCATATCAAGGTGCACATTTATAACTGTAGCAAGCAGGGTGGGCGAAGACAAAAAAAAAAAAAATTACCTACTTGAATTTTTTTATTTTAACTCTTTTTTTCACTTATTATTATTTTTATTTTTGACTCTTTTCCATAATTTTATGTATTATGATCTTTATTACTGGGTTTAGAAAAATTTGTGAAATAAATTCAATAACTTTTATTGAACTTGTATGTATTAGTTTTTGTACTAACTTAAAAGATATTCTTGAATTCTAAATTTGCTAACGAAAAATAAATATGTCCTATAAAAATATCAAATTAAAAGGTAGGAAAGTATTATAGAATAGTTTAAAGCACGAAAAAAAGAAAATTGTTCATTTTAATCACAAGATGCTCTATTTGTAATATATTAAATGTTATTTTTTTCTCAATAATAGAATAGCTCATAAAATATCTTTCATTGTTGATTGAAGACAGCATTTTATAATCCTTAAGGCTGAGAAAAGTCTCAACACTTACTTGGTATGCTGCTGCTAAAGCAGTAATTGCATTTGTTGTGGTTGTATTATTGAAGGATTTAATTGAATTACCACATTTGCATTTAATTTTAACCTTAATTCTTAAAATTTTGGTAAAATGAAAATTATTTTTATAATAGAGGTGGATTTTTAAATGACTCGAATTTAATTCCATCAAAAATGCTCAACGTCTAAACTTTGGAATCAAGTAATCAAACAATTTGTAAAACTCAAGAAAGTTTTATGATAGGGTTAATTTAACGATCATTTAAAACTTGTTACTAATATGTATAGTGAAATTATTTGCAATACATTGAATTTAATATAGAAGTAATGTTTAAATATTTTAATATACATAATGCTGCACAGCATATTGAAATGAAAATGTAACCATTGTCAACGGGAAAAAAAAAAAAAAATTCACGATATTTTTAGTTAAAAGTTTATAGATAAATTTAATTGATAATTTAAGTATTTTTATGTTCTTTAAAGTAAAGATCTTACAGTTAATTTTTTTTTCATATTAAAGAAAATATATAATAGTGATAGTATAATTATTTGTGCCCATTATCAAATCAAACTGAATATTACTTTCTTAATCATTAAAAAATTACATAATTTTTTTCCCTAAAAGCAGGCACTACTCTTTATCAAATTGAAGGAAATTTCAAAATTGTGCAAATTTTAAAAAATAAGATTTTGCTTGCTTAAAAATGAAGTACTAATTATCTTATTTTTGATACTTCAGCTTTAACTGATGATAATATAACATATAGAATAGATAAATATAAGAATTTATTTCTCAAATTTATAAAACCTAAATAACATAAAACATATAATAAACATAAAACCTATTATAAAAACAGCAAAATACAACATATGATGCCATTCCCCTCCCAACAATGCATTTAGTATTACATCATTTACCCCCTCAACAATACAATTAGTAAATTATTAAGTCTAATTATAGTTAATGGTTAAGTAATTAAAATTAAAACATACATCAATTTCTAGGAAAACTGAAGATTTTGTCTTTTCTTTAACGATATATGTACTTCTTTTTCTTGCAAGATCTTTGTTTTTAGTAGCAGTCACTCGATCAATCTTTTGTTTCAAAACTTTAACTTCTTTATCAAACTTATTTTTCATTTTCACAAGCTCATGTTCCTTTTTTCGACCTTCACGAACTAGCTTTGCCACTTCTCTCTCTTTTTCTTTTTGCTTTTGCAAAAATTTATTGCTATCTTCCTTCATTTGCTTAACTAATTGAACCTTGTGTTTCTTTAAATCCTAAAAAAAAAAAAATTCTTTAAAATATATATATATATATACACACAAAGAATAAAGCAATAAGAACATCACTGTAATAAACAATGGTATGGTATGGTATGAAAACTCACTTCATGCCTAGCTGTTTGAGAGGAAGCAAAATAGAAAATCAAACAGATTACACAACAATTAATAACATTAAAAAATAGCATCTTTGATTTTTTGATGCATTTTTTATAACTACACAGCTTTTCAACATAAAAAGCATTATATTTATCTGAAAGTTATGCATGCTATACTAATTTTAAAAAGACACAGTGCAATTTTGTTGTTCAAAAGTTTTTGCACCAACATGGTAACACTTGATGTTATATTCAAGCTAAGAGACAGAACAGATGTTAAGCAACTCAGGCATGGACTGTATTCTTCTTATACAAAGACCAATATATTGAGAGTGGCAGCAAAAATAGATTGCATGCTCTTGACTAAAAGAAAAAAATAAATTCTGCATTTTTTAAAGCAACAGTTAGACTTCTTAATTTTAATGAAAATTTCATTAGAAATGTAATTATAAGTTGTTTAGCACCAGTAAAATTGGGGTGGAAAATCCTGATATCTTACAATAATTTCTTTTTGAAGCTGATTGACTTTAGCTTGATTTTCTGTTTTTACTTGAAATACCACTCTCTTTTTTCGCAATTCATTTTGCAGATTCAAAATCTGTTGCTCATACTTCTCAATTTTTTCTTGAGTTTCAGATCTAACCCTTAAAAATAAAATGAGAAAATAATATTAGAAATATTTTTCATCTTTACAATTATAAATAACAACACATAAAAAATATATTAGAGACAATTATATGCTTTAATACATAGTTATATAGTATAACAAACAAATCACTTGTGATATAGCATAAAAATAAAACTTGATTAAATTCAGTAATTTAATACAAAAAGATATTTTAAAATAAATGGTAAAATACTATTTTACATTTTAGTACTGTCATTCATAAAATCATAACAAGCATTAATGTAATATTTTTTTTTTTATGGATGTTATTTCTTTCTCATTGTTCATTAGCCTTTTTTCTCCACGAAACAAGAAAATACAATTCTTTATAAGTCTATTTTTAAACACATTGGAAAAAAACACAATTATTATCATAAACATGTTATAATCAAATAAATTGATACAACCATTTACAGGTCAATGTTTTCAATCAGACTAATTAGTCTACAAAGATTTTTACATGGCATCCAAATATTAATTAATGCGGACAACGTAAAGAAACTGGGATTATTTATAATGTACTCAAAGAAAAACATGCTATAAGAACACATCAAAAATAACGAAATATAAAGTTTAAACACTTACTTATCTTCAGCTACTTTCATTGACTCTTGTAAGTCTGTTTTCTCTTCTGTTAATGATTGGATTTGAATGATAAGAGAATTTAGGTAATCCTATTTAAAATCAAAGCAAAACTTTTAATTTCACATATTCATTATTAAAACATGAAGAGAAAAAATAACTGCTCAGTAAACAATTTTAAAACATGTGTCTTACACATGCTTAAGACAATTCCAGCTGTTAGTTGAGAAATGAAATGTTTTAATATCAAACTGAAAACGTTAATATGACCGTTGAGAACATGAACATGAGAAATGAAACATTATAACATGTCCAATTTGTAAACATTACAATTTTCAAGATTTATACTTTAGTACATCAATTAAATATAAAAATCATTTAATCTACTTTCTTCGGGTTTTTAGTAATTAAATTTCAAGCTGACATTTGACAGGGAGACTCTAAATTAAGTTCGTTCTTTATACATAGTTGAATATTCTTTTTGCACTCACCACTTGCATATTTAGAAAATCTATTATACTTTCATAAGATATCAGATGCTGTCATTTTTCTAAGAACAGGTCCAATGTATCCCCGTGATATAATTAGAAACACTGAATGTAGATTTGTATTTTATGATTAATTTACAAATTTCGCATGAAAACAATCTTATCAATCATTGGTATAATGCCACATAATGTGCCCTACATCAGCACTAGACTAATGGTCAAGCCTTAAAAATTCAATGCTATGCTAATGCTCAAAATATAGGAAACATTTAACCATGGTAAAAAAAATTTACTATAATGAATATTCTTATAAACTAAAAAGATAAAAACTTTTCTCTTCAAAAAAATTATTACAATATTGTACTTTAATATTTACTAATTAAAAGGATTTGCTTTTGTTAGGAAAGCACACATCTCCAATATATATATGTGTGTGTGTATTAGACAAAATGGATTATGAAATTCGAACTAGAATTCTTAGAAATGTCACACTAAATAAATACAACGAGCTTGGGAAACATTTTGAAGTCATCAGAAAAAAAAAAAAATTTTTTTTCTTCATATGAATAGTTCAACCACAGATAGTGTGGAATGATAAACATCCAATTTAATAATGGAAATATGTATGTATTAATTATTTGTTAAGACTGCTAGCCAAATATAGACTGCACAAAACTGTTTTGAAATAAAAAAAGTATAATAGTTAGTGTGGAATTTTGTTCATCTTATTTTGATTATATCGTGGATTATAAAATTTTAATTATTAAAAATTAAATTTTCTCACAGAGCAATGGCTAAGATATAAGAAAGGCAGTTCTATTTTTAGCTTGCATTCATCAATAAAGAACCAGAAGAAAATTACTATGCAATTATCCAATATTTAGTTCTACATGATAGGTAGAGAAATAGAAGAGAATTGAATTAAATATAATCACTTGCCTCATTTACAGTGGTGTCATAATTCCGAATGAAAGCTTCTATGTTTTTAATTTGACCCACTTTCATACTCAGTGTTCGACTAATATTTTCCAGATTATCAGATCGGATTTTCTGTTTGTTAGTAATATCACTAAGAGTTCGTAATTGAAGCTCAGGCTCTTGACTTTTGTCAATCGAATCCCCACTTTCATCTAACACATCTGGTTGCTTTTCTTCAGACTGTGTATCACCATCTAATGAAATTTGCGATGAATTGGAATCCTAATTAAAATGCAAACTTACAATTAATTTTTAATGAAAAACATCACATTATAAAATTTCTTATTAAGTATATGTAACATGATTATCATACCACTAATTTAAGGCACATCTGATAAACTTCTTCTAATCTTGCAAGATGATTTTGCAGACTAGGATCAGTTTCTGCAGCAGCAGTCAATTCATTCATAAACACCCTTGAAACAATAATTGTATATTTAATGAATGAATAAGTAAATATTTACTATAAATATTTTATAGCATTTTTTTACGGAGAAATCTAAATACACTAGTGACAAAGTTAGGGATAAAAAAAAATTTAAATGCATCAATATTTCTTAGGATATGTTTAAAGAAAACTTACACAATTTTTTTGTAGAGTGAATCAATTCCATCAAGAATTTGAGAGTATTTATCATCAACCTACAAAACAAACCATTCAGAAAGAATATACAGTGAAAGAACAAACATTTGAAATAAGTATAGTTTTAACTTACCAGATATAGTCTATGATTGAGAGAACTGATTTTAGAATAGGATTGTTGCAAGTGTAACTCCAGTTCTTCTACTTTTGGAAATTTCTTACCAGCAGCCGAACTAGGAACTATGCCTGCAGAACCACTTGCACTTTGAAATTCATACAAAGCAGCTTGTAGAGCTTCAACCTTAAAAGTAAATTTAAGAAATGAAAAATTTAAGTTTAAAAGAAATGAGGATTTTATTGAACTGTAATAGGGATCTCCAAACTACAGCCTGTGGGTCAAGTTCATAAATATTGCGAATCTGGCATACAGCAGCAACTCAGATGTCTTATATCTGGCTCAACCTACTTTTCTCATTTTCTTTAATAATATATAATACTGATCACAGTTTTTTTCTTTACTAGAAAATTATAATCACCAGCAACATAAAGAATATAAGCCAATAACAAATTTATAAAATGTGTCAAACCAACTGTTTCAACAATTAAAATTGTCATTTGAAAACAGAGACTCCAAATTGATCTTATATTCACATAAAAACTACAATCGCAAAATCAAAGGGAAATGGAGTTTTTCTGATTGAATGTTTAACATATATTAAAATGAATGCAAAATTTTTAATCTAATTTTTTTGATAAAAACATTTTTCTATCGGAAGAAAATATTGTGTACAAATCAAGTTGTTTTATCTTTACAATTGTAAATTAAACCATTCATATAGTTAGTTTTTTCTGCTACTAAATATTTTGAAGCATAAAATGTCATTTTATCTTGTTTTTTTCAATAAAAATTATGGAATAGATAATGATTTCCACCTTGTTGTCTAATAAAGTTAACAGTTGATGTGATAGGTTTCTAAATCACTGACATATCCAAGCATTTTCAGCATAAGGCTTTCCAATAATGTTGTAGTGAAAAGTAATGATTTTGCATCACAATTGTTTTACATGGTCTTTAAAACATGATCAATCCCACATGCATTTTACCCATCATTTGCTGCGATTGCATATATAGCAACTTAGTTAAAATACAAAATTATATTTTGGTTTTGTTATATGACAAAATTTACAACTAAAGAACAACTGTACCTGTTTTTCAATTTCTCAATTTGCACAACTGGTGGATCTACATTAACAACAGGTCGGTTCTTTATGCGACGGGTATTACTTGCATATCTTAAAGTGCTCAATGTTTCATCTGTACTATTAGAAGATGGATTTACACATGCAATCATTACAGTATGACTATTACCTCCAAGAGAATCTGTAAAAAAAAAAAAAAAAAAAAAAAAAGAAATTAACAGCATGGCATTCAGAATCAACATCTGTAGTTTTAACATAAACTTAAAAAAAAAAATAATAAACATTAATTTTATCTTTTACCTTGCAGTAATCTGGTTAGTTTAGAATCACGATAGGGTACATGTTGCTTTTCTTCAATTAAATGAGTTATTACTTTTCCAAGAGACAGCAAGCCTAAATTTATATTTATTCCTATTGAAGGTAAAAACAAACACATAAAATAATTAGATAATTTCTAAATACATTTTTAATAACACAATTTATTATAAATGTAACACAATTTAATGCAATTATAAACATTTTCTAAACAACTTAATTTACACAGCAATTTTCTTAAATACTCAGTTTTCATGATGAAATAAGATAAAAAATGTTGAATGTTTAATGTGATAAGACTTTTTAAGTTTAAGAGACCAATGATTAAAATCACTATGAACTATCATTAAAGAACATGTCCAGATTCTAGCAGACATATTGCTCTTCTTCAAATCATGTGGAGTATTATTTTAGAAGACATAAGTACTGTTCTGTGATTTAAAATACAATTAAAATTAGAATCATCCTATTTTTAAAAAGCTCCATAGAATTCGTTTCTGCAAGATGCATTTCAAAAACACAAGAAGCCAAATTTTGCTACAGCAGCTTAACTCTTACCAAATGAACAACCTATTATTGATAATGATGTAAGGTTCAGAAATTAATCAACAGGACTTTAGTATATTGCACACAATAATTTTGTTAAAGAATATACTGGTAAAAATTTCTGTAATTCAGAAGCAGCTGCTTTATGGAGGTTTCCAGGACTAACCCAAAAAACAAGGTAAGACAGTTGATTTTACCTAAGCCTGTGAACATGTTAGAGTCAAATATTTACAAAATAGGATTTTGCGGCTGCTGGACAAACATCGCTTTAAACTATGTAAATGATTATAGAAACATTTTGTTACTAAAATAGTCTTTTAGTAACAATTATATGTATCGACAGCAAGGCAGCAATTCTATAGTTTCTGAATTTTATATTCCATTCTAGAATTTTTTTTTTTTTTTTTTATGTAATTATTTTCTAGTCATGTGCAATTTTGATGTAAATATCCACATCAATACCATATAATTTTTAAAACTATCCTAGAATGATTTGTAGCAACCTGCTAATAGCATTAATGTTTACATTTCAATGCTGCTTTTTACAAAATCAAAAACTCAATTCTTCAGCCAACCAACACTGAAAAAATATAGAAGAGTTGGCAGTAATATTAATTTGTTTAATATAATACTTTGACTTGATGAAATTTAAGTTACCAGTGAACACAATTTAATATAACATTAAAATACTTTTATAACATTTTTTTGAAAACAAATTTCTTTAGATTAACATGGCATGTATTTAAAAGGAATTTACGTCAGTCGGAATTAATTGTTTTAAAAGATTTTTTTTTAGATTTCTTTAAAAATATAAAAAACAATGCATGTAATTATCACTGTTAACAAGCTAAATTTTATAATTACGTTTTACACTATAATCAATAAATACAACTATGAAAAAATTTGTATTCAAAAAGTTTTTTTTAATTTCATTAAATATGCAATGGCATTCGAAATTTTTTTAATTACTTCTTCACCCTTAAAAGAATTTTGAGAAGAAATATTGTTATTCACAAACATAAAAATTTCAATAACTTTATAATAATGTTATGATCACAAAAAAAATTACAGTTACATTAAGTACTAAAACAAATGTACTTTATTATTAAATTATGCAATAGTTTGTTTATGAAACAATTTAGTTAAGAGATTTTCTTTTGTAGCTATTAAGGAATAATTTTTTTTCTCTACAATAGAATTCATGATGAACTAATAATGGTAAATAGTATATAATTTAAGAAACCCATGTGAATGCACATGCATTCACATGGGTAAAATTTTGATTTTGAAATTTAATAATATGTGTTTTGAATAATAATGACAACTATTATTGAAATGTGCAAATAGATTTTTATAATATTTTTTAACCTTCAATTGCAAAAGTTTGGAACTTAGAAACTAAATGTAACCAAATTCAATGGAATCAATGTTAGTGAATTTTTTTTTAAATTTCTGAATCAAATTAAAATAGTAACAAATATAAAAAAAAATTATAGAAATATACCTTCTTTAACTTGAAGACCTGCAGTTTTGCTGGAACTCATACGCTCTGACCCTGCAAGATCTACAAGTTGAAATTTAGAGCGTTTAAAATTTTTAGTTATTTTATCTGTTTGTTCAACATGAACTGAAAAAATTGCATGTGAGCGGGATGACTTTAAGTTTTTTGCTGTTGCACTAGTATGTCTTAAAGTAGAACCCTTTTCCAAAGTAATAAAAGCATCTGCCATAGACTGAACAACAATTTCGGTAAGATTAGCCACCTAAGGGAGGAAAAATCTTTTGAAATTTCTGCTTATTCCAATGTTTTTTAACAGTTCATACCTTACAGGCAAAAATACACTGAGCAGCTATTTTATAATGACTTCTCCATTAATTTGTTCGGCCACTTTTTTGCTTTTAATAATGTTTATTATTCTCGGCAGGAGATGTTGACAGGTTGCTTGTGAAATCTGAGATCATGTTTGAGGAATAGCACTTTCAATAGAAGATTAGAGGTTTTAGATCTAGATGTATCCAACCTCATCATACAAAATGCTCAATGAGATTGCAATTTGAAGGGGGAACCACCTTAGCAAATACTCATTCATGTTCCTTTAGTCATTTCTGTACAATACCAGCAATATAGTAGGATACATTATCTTAAGGAAAATAACCATAACTATTGGGATAAACTATCAACATAACAGGATGTACTTGGTTAGCAATGATGTTTAGAGATGAAATCGAACTCAGATATTAATGAAATTAACATTAATTAAGGACCCAAAGTCCAATTTAAAGACACAAAGTATGCCCCACTCCCTTAATTATCACATTGACTCCACCAGCCTGAAGAGCACTTATCCATACATTTGGGCTATTTTCACTCGCCACCTGCACGGTGAAACAATAGATGATTCATCTGCATTTCTAATTATCCACTCAAATTGTCCAATCCTCAACTGACCTTGTAAGGTAATTTAAGACATTTTATTTTGTTAACTGCAGACAACAAACGCTCTAGGCTTCAAAACATCAGATGCAATGCATTGTACAATGAACAGAGTGTTCAAGAAATCTTTTAGTGATGATCCTTGATTAAGATACTATGCTGCAATTTTGAGTTTTTTTACAAGTCTGGAGACTCTATTTCGCTCGAGCATTCACTAGTTGGTGATAACCACAAGCTTCGTGTTGAGATCCAATTTTTTTTTGCCTAATAGTCCAAGCTTTAAATTTAATAACTGATCATGAACACTACACACATACCTACTACATGGCACTGAACTCCATATGTTTAAAGTCCATCAAAAATTCATCCCCCTCTCTCTGTGCAAACAATTCACCTTTACTATTGTCCCAGTAACTAAGCTTTCCTATTTTATCTGATCCTACCCAGCCTTTCAACAGCAACAGCAGGACATCATTGCTAGTTTGCTGATAACTTTCAAGTAGTTATAATAAAATAGCCACTCAGTGTATACAGCATTGAAATGCTCAGCCTTGTTAAATATTAATTAAACTAGAACACTTTAACAAAAAGAAACAATCACAAATAATTCATAGAAAAGAAAGGAAGAAATATAAATTATAAACATTTTTTAACTACCATTAATAATCTTAACTAAACAGTCAAATTGAATTACTTTTCCAGGAAGCCACAATATCAAAATGCTTCTAAAATTAAAAATAATGAATGCAAAACATTTTTAGGTATACATAAATTTGCATTAAAATAAAATAATTCAAAGGTCTAAATAGAGAATGAAATAAAGACAGAAACAAAAATCAATATCGATGAATTACTAATAAAAAAAATTGGCCAGAATTCATTAAATTTAAAAACGTTACCCATTTCAATAATAAAAAAAAAAGCATTTATATAAGTACATAAAATATTTTTTTCCTAACCATTGGAAAATTTGTACATCTTTTATTTAACAGAATACATCTTAAATTAAAATATAAATACATAAAAGCTTACTTTTATGCTATCGCCATCATCTCTTAAATTGCATGGGGTGGGGGATTTCTGAAGAAGATCAAATATTTCTTCTCTGTATAACTTTAAAATAGAATGATTTCAATAAATAACATTTTTGCATTTTATAAATTTCAGAGTTTCATTAAACAAGACAAATAATACCAAGAACAGTTTACTGATTTTATACACATATATAATACTTATTAAATATACATCTTATATTCAATATTAACTACTATTATGATAGATATTAATGCTTTATTTGCAAAAAAGAGCCCTTCCATTAAATTTTTAAAATAAGTTAATATCTTAAAATCCTCGTACTGATTTAACCTTCATTAATAGTTATTAAGCAAATTTTTACAAAAGCAAAAAAAAAAAAAAAAAAAAAATTTTTTGTTTTTTGCAATTGAATTTCAGGAATTACTTAAAAACAATAAATTTCCAATTTAGTATTTATTTATACCATTTACAAAAAGAATTTTTTACCTCAAGAAAGGATACTTTTATTAAAAAGTCTATAGTCTCCTGTTGAGATTCTACCACTCGAAAAATCTCTGTAATACCTCGAGGAATTATTCCGATATCTGAATGAGATGTATTTCTTGGATTATAATCAGTACCCATTGTATATGTTTTACCTGATCCAGTTGGTCCATAAGCCAAAATTGTTACATTATACCCTAAAAAAAAAAGGAAAACATACTAGTAGAAATATTGTTTAATAACAATATTAATATATATATAAAAATTATTCTAACTCCTATCATTTAGGATAAATTTACATAAACAAATTTCACGTTTGATTTAATTTGATTCACAATTTTAGGGAGATTGTGATTGTAATTTTAATTTACAATTTTAAATATGAAGAAAATGAAGAGAAACAATTTTTAATAGAAAAATATAAATTTATCAAAATATTTTTGTCTCATTCTAAATTCTGGAAACATACAGAATATGTTAACTTTCATTACTGTCAGTAATGAACAATTTAAAAATATGGTAATTGCCTTTATCAAATGTTGAATAAATGAAGTTTGCACTAGAATTAATTTAATTTTCAATTACTTCATTGTTCCTATTTCTCTTTATATTTTAGTGATGTTGACATATTTTCTTCAAAGAAATTTTTTGTTGTTTTGTTCATAAAAACAGAACCTAATTGTTTGGCAGCTTTCCTTGACAATACAAAATCATAAATGAAATAGCATAACCTACTCCAAGCATTGTTCAATACACTTTTTATATATCTGCATTGAATTTTTAAATATTTGTTGTCATCGTTTCTCGTTTCATTTAAAAATATCTGAAAAAATATTGTATTGCTGAATGCTCAATAAACGTAATCAATGGTCAAAAGAGTATGATGCAATATTCTTTCAAGTGAAAGATTTTTGTTGGATCCACCTATTGCATAATTTCAGGGTATTACTGTATACTGAATGTTTTACAAACAATATTTAACAGACTATCAACAAGAAATCCACTATTAATAAAAGAAAGACTAGTAGACATTTATCAAAAGAAAACTGAATTCCTGGTATTTCTTTTAAAAGAAAACTAGCTCTTGTTTATATTACATGAGATATACGAGGAGGAAGGAAACCGATTCACAAAAATAACCAACATTACTTGAATATAAAGAGTAAAATAATATTTTTTGGCCACATAATGGCTTGTTTGGTTAATACATAATCAAGAACAAATTATAAATATAGAATTTGTCATTGAATTGGATTTTGCCTAAGGATATTTTTTAAACGAGACTAGCACACTATTTAGATGACAGTATGTTTTATGGTTTGCTAATATGTGACAAATTCAAGAAATACTTATAAAAATTCCTATAGAAAAGATACTCTTGCTTATTTAAGATGAGCATTTAAATATTTATGTAAGATATGCCATTTCATTTTATAGGATTGACTAACTTGTCATCTTTTATAGCTAAATGGTTCTTGCAATCTATTTGGGGCTTACATTTTGCTTTTCAACACAGTGAAATGAATGGTGGGAAGAAAAAAGTCTCCTTTAAAAAATAACAAAAACTAATTTATATATTGGCTCCATAATAATTTAGCGGCCTGTTGGCCAGCGTTCTGGCCTTTGGTACCACAGGCTTAAGTTCGAATCCTGGCAATGTCATGGATGTTCATTAGTGGTTCAGAATCCATGTTAAACTGTAGGTTCCAGTCTAATTAGCCATAGGTGTGCTAATTAGCGAGAAAAATGAAAGTAAAGAGACAAACTAACCCGTAATATTTAATAAATAATATAGTTAAAACATACATTTTTTTAAAAAGTGTACGACTATTTAGTTGTCAACAAAACGAAAGCAAACTAAAATGCAACATATTTTATTTACTTCATTTATAGCAATCAATAGTGTAAACTGCAATTTTCTGTCAGCCTGTTTAAACCTGCTAATTTAGACTAATTAAGTAATTTAATACTCTAATTTTCTGAGATAAACAATACTTTTGTAAAACAAATGTAAACTTGATAAAATTATGAGCTACTTTTAATTTTGTTCTAAAATGTACTTCTCAATTTATTAAACAATAAGAAGACATTTACAAATAAATATTTAAAATTATATGAATCCTTTTACATATTACCTTCAAATATAGGACGAATTTTTTCAGCTACTACAGTATTGTAAACTGTCTCATTTGAAACTCCAGGAGGAAAAACATAGTCAAAAGTGTAAGTCTTCTTTTGCAGTGTAACAGTCGAATCACCTCCAAAACTCAATGTATCAGATGACTGAGTTTCATTTCTTAATAAGGGACGAGATCTAATTGCAACACAAATTGCAGTATCACTCATTTTTATAGAGTAGACCCTAGAAATAAAATTTTTAGTTTAATATAATGATACATCAAATCATGGATTAATTAGGCTACTGCCTTTATATTATTTTTAAAAAATAAAACTAAGAGTGATAATTTTTAGAAATAATACATGAATTTAGAATTTAATTATAAACTTATCAAATATTTCCATGCCTTTCATTAAAAATAAAAGAAAGCATTGAATTATTTTCTCAGGCATACTATAATTTTCAAGCAATAAGATTTAAAAAAATTTTTTTTCATGAATGGTAAAAAATGATATGACTACTTTTTCTGAAAGCATTCTGGAGATTTACAAAATTTTAGAGGTAATCTTAAATTCAAACAAACATACGAGTTTTCAGGAGACCTGGTAGCTATATCTTAACACTGAAAAAGATGGTACTTATTTATTATAATTGAAGTTGATTACTTGCCAATTTTTGGTGATGCTATGAATAACAGTTTAAGTAGAAAGAAAATCCTGTCATAAAAAAAAAAAAAAAAAAAAACTTAAAGCTGTAACAAATGGATTTTTAAAATCTTAGAACTAATTTTCTTCTCAAATACTGTAGAATCTTTACTAATATTAACAGTACCTCTCTAGAACTCATATTTTCCAAAATAAAGATGCATCTTGTATCTATTTTTACATGGAAGGTTATTTCTACAAGTTTCAACTTTTTACAAAGACATAAATGTCCAATCATGGCATTTTAACATTGCAATATTTCTTCAGTTACCTTTAAATAATAATAAAAAAAAATTAACGAATTTGATACAAGAAGTATTTGTTCAGCAGAGAATGCTGCAACAGGGTTACATTATTATATATTTAATTCAAAGTGTTGTCAAGTAAACTCATCAAGCAGCCAGTCTCCGTTATAACCAACAACTACCAAAAAGATTAATAGTGTTACAAATCTGTATGCAGCAAATGTAATAGGAAATTTCTTCATGACATTTTATCAAGATATTTTTAAAAAAGAAATTGTTGGGTTTGGAAACAAAGTTTTCATTCCATAATGATAATAATGAAAAAGAATATCAAATACAATATTAAATGTTCATAATAAATTTTTTTAGATGACACAGTTAATTTAATATAAAAAATAACATTTAGATCTTTTTTAATGGTTAATAAGTTGTATAGAAGTATTTCAAAAATCCATGCATCTGAAAACAAATATGAACCACTGAATTTGATATGTATTTGCAGAATGTTACCTTACATTAAATATATATATATATTTTAAGGTACAATGTAATCTATACAAATGGCATAGTTCTTTACTATGGGGAATATTGTATTTAAATTTTTGTTATAATTAAAACTGCAGCTGTGAAACTGTAATTAAAGATATTCAAAACGGAACTATTGTCTAATACAACCTTTCTTAAACCTAAAATGGGAAATAAATAAACTTTTTTATTTCGTCTAACTTTTTATTACTTATTATCAAACTCCATAAAAATTTTACAAAAGAAGTAATTTCATTTATAAAGTAAAAATATTATTTTTAAGGTTTTCATTTAAGCTCGTTATCATAACAGAACAATTCAGCAAGTTCCGTTTCTTCTTCTAACAGAATGTAGAAAGATCACAATTTGTCGAATTCAGCAGATCACATTTAAAAGTACCTTAACCGATTACATATCTATCTCTATATATATAAATGAGAATTATTTCACAAGAAAATACCCAATTGAAACCATCCAAAGAATTATTTTGTTATCATTATAAATGTTCTATTAGTTGCTAACAGTCGAAAACTGTTAATCGGTCGAAAACTTAAAAATAATATTTTACATTTAGAATACAGATGTAATGCGAAAGAAAAATAATAAAAATAAAATTGGACAATTATTTTGACTTACGTGATAAATCAAACAGTTGTTAATAAAAAAAAATGACAATTTTCACCAGCTGTAAGTCAGTTTATCCGCCAAGAAATTTGTTCTAAGAACTAGCCAATGCCACGGCAGAAACTTTACATTCATAACTTTTACAATACTTTTAAATAAATTTTTTGTATTTATTTACTTTTCATTATTCTGGTATTATTAATAAAAAGGAATGTATAAATAAATTTATACTGTTATAAAAGAATAAACATCAAATACACGACGCATTTACAAACAAAACAATAGCGATATGGTGCTAATCATCATGACATTTAGCGGCCAATAAGGCATGGATCTCGACTGATCGTTCATTTTCGGTTCACAGAATATGATAACCTTGGAGGTTTTTTTTTTTTTTTTTTTTTTTTAAAGACTAAGTAATTGTTGATAGACTTTGCTCAACACTGAGGCTTAACTACTCTATAATAATTTGGCACTATTATTTTTATAGGATATATAGTGTTTTTTTAAAGCAAATTTAGAGTACAAGAATGTCTTTTAAGTAAATGCAAAAGCTACACCATTAAAGTTATATAAAAATACTTTGTAATAAAAAAAATTGTTTTTTATTGATATATGAATTCAAAAAGTCATTGAATTTATTTCATAAATTCTTCTAAATCCATTAGTAATGATCTAACACATAAAATTACGGAAAGAATCAGGAAGTAATATAAAAATTTCCGACTCAGGAGTCGGAAATTTTTTGACCGAAAACAGAAGAGTACTGAATTTTTGAAAAATTCTGTACGTCAGAATGGTGATTGAACTGGCTGTTCGACCATTTCTGAATATTATTTCATTGGCCGTTTTCTAACAGGATAACGATCGTTCCCATACCGCTGCTGTCACCCAACTTGCTTTGTAGAATGTCGACACGTTGCGTTGGCCAGATATTTCTCTCATTGGTCACGTATGGAACATTAATTTACAACAAATCCAACGTTATCCACAATCAACAAAGATCGTTGCTGATTTGATTGACCAAGTGCAACAGGCATAAAATTCGATCCAACAAAATGATGTACGACACAATGCATGGGTGCATTCAAAATTTTGGAGGCTACACTGATTATGAATGTACTACCATTTGCATTTAAAATAGATTTTCTCGCACATTCTTTAACCTGTGACCTTGAATCAAATAAATATGTTACCTAGATAAATGCTTTGCCTAATTACATTCGTCTAAATTAATTTCTTCTTGGTGATGGGACTTCATTTTCCGCCCGTGTTTAAACACAGAAAAGCAATAAAGTTTAAATTTAATACAAGAGTTCATCTGGATTAAAAAAATAATTTAAAAGATCTGTAAGCAAAATTCAACCGGCAAAACAAACACAAGAGACATACCTATCCATAAAAAGAAAAATACTTTAAAAGCCTTAAATAAATAACTTTTGTTCCTTCAGATATATGTGTTTAGCATTTTTTTATTATTATTATTATTTTTTATAGAAAATTTGATTTTTTGCCATTTTAAGCAAAATATTATTACACATACATTCCAAACTTAGTTATTATCCTTAAACAAAAATCCAATCTATAATGCATTTATATGCATGTTTTTCGATATTATTTATTAATTTTATCATCAATATATGATCTATGAAATAATTTGTATAAAATGTCTTAAGAGATCTGACATTATGAAAAACCTTAAGATAATTAATAAATTTATGCCCAGAGATTATAAAATTTTAAACTGATATAAATTCTTTAATTTTTTTTTTTTTTAAATCATTTTGAAACAAACAAATTCCTTAAAATACTTTTTTAACAGTCACTTTAAAACATGCAGAAAAAAATTTTAAATGTTTCCATGCATTAACATTTTTTTATGCCTTTCTCTGATCTCTGTATTTTATGATTTAAAAATACAGCATGAAAATCTCAGTATCCATGTTTTAATTGGATAAAGAAATATTTATCTTTAGTAAGTCTAGATAGACTAAATTTTCATGAAAATGTCATACTTTGAAAAATTCAGGTTTCTAATAAACTCTGATTTCGAAGTGCATAATTCACATATATGTTGTGAATTATAACAAGATTCTTTCTTTAAATATAATTCTTATTATTATAAATATATATTATCTCAATAAAAAATTAAGATTCATGGAACATCTCAAAGTTAAATATGAAAAGCTTGATTTTGATAAAAGAACTTGTTTGATTTTATATCATATCTTTCAATTTGTGGTGGTCATTAGAAACATTCGAAAATCTAATTTTATTTCAACCTTTGTTATAAGAAACAGGATACAGAAAAATAAATTGTCTTGAAAGATGAAATAAATTTGCTTATGGACTTTATTTAAAAGTAATGTTAAAATCATTTGTTTAACCACCTTTTTTAACAATTGTTTCATTTTCAAGTATCATACAAAAATATTTATTATTTGTTTTAGCAAAGCTAGAGTTTGTAAATGCAAAAACTTTCTACAATGTGTAAATAAGAGTTAGCTTCTTCTTGTTCTATACTCATATCATTTATTTAAATAAAATAAAATTAATCAACTGATGATAGTAGTGATATTTCTAATGTTTATTTAAACAAAAAAAAATTTCAGGCCTTTTTTCCAAATTAAGATGAGAATACTTTCATTAACATTCTGCATTTAATAATAATTCCGTACTAGCCAGTCTTCGAAAAACTAACATTATTTAAAAAAAAAAAAAAAACCTCTCAGATATTTTGTTTTCATTGCATAATATTAATTTGCTTATTTATTTGGTACCTATTTTTTATAAAATTATCAAGATATCCTCAGTTTGATATTTAGAATGTTTTGGTGATACATTTGTAGATGAATAGTGCAATAAAAAATATACATAAATTGCAAATTTCATTTTATGTCCAGCATATTTTCTTGTGTGGCCTTCTGATAATAATTTGTTAATTTTATAATTGCATGGTTTTTCAGACTATTCTCTTTTCATCCACTAATAATGACACCATTACTCTGTCACTCTTTGATTTTATTCTAAAATGAAGTTCCAAATTGTTTTGCCATGATTGCTGGATTCTTCTTTATAAATAAATACATATTATTTCAATTAACATACAGTATTCATATTATGTACATAGTACATTTATAAAACTGTTCTCTAATAAATAATATATTTTTTGCAACATTGTCAAAAAGTATAATTACATATCTTGTTTTAAAGAGATGGATATTTATGGAGTTTTTCCATAATATTTCTGCTGATATTCTGAGGCATTTAGATTTGAAATTTTGATGGTGTTGTATTAGAGCCCATATCTCTCTTTAAAGATATACATTCTGGACAACATTTTTAAAAAATTTCACAGTCAATAATTATTCCAGTCCAAACATTGATGACAATCCCAATGTTATATATCAACAGTGGGTAAATTAGGCACTTCATTGAATCCTATGGGAAAAGTGAAATGTAAATAGAAATTTTGAATTAATGAACAATTGTTATGCTTATCTTTATTAATAAAAGTTTGAAATAATTAACTTGCATTTTCTTATACATGTATAATTAATATACCTATGAAAGACGTGTCGAATGCCCTCCATATGAATTAAAATAAATAAATTTTGAATTTATCTATTTTACTATAGTGTGTCTCTTTTTATAATATATGAAAAACTGGCATTTAGTCACTGCCCTACTGTATGTGTGTATATATCTGCTACATATAACAATGTTCGGACAAGTTTATCTCATGATATATCAATTATTATTATACAATACATTAATAACTTATTTATTGACTAGATTTTTTTTTTTTTGTCTAAATTTCCTGTGTTTATCATTTTATTAACTAGACATTTTGAAAAATGTCTCTTCATTTAGTGCTTGATTCCCTTAATCAAATATTGAATATGAGAATATTTTTAAAACTGCACAGTTTAATCAATTTTTAAAAATGCTTCAATATTTGTTTTGATATCAAAGTAATTAGGCTACGTTGCACAAATATTCGAGTATATATTAGAGAATACTTGATCTAACTTTCATAAATGTGTTAAAATTTCAAATAATCTTTTCAAACGACATCTACAATTTAAATCTGTGATCATCACACTTGATATTACAAATTAATAGCACCTATACTTTACTATATATAAAAATCATATGTTTCATCATTCAAATTTTTCTTTACTGGTAAGTGTTCTTGGTACATAATCATTCAATTTCTTCTTACTGGCAGCTCATACAATATTTAATGCAATTGGGCAATTAAGTTTTGTACAATTTTTAAGGAAACTTAATTTATTTTCAGATGATACTGAGATTTCACTATCACTCATAACCACATTCTATTCACAGTAACTGACCAATGTTTTTGAATTTTACTAAGAGCTGTAAGTTTTTAATTTAATGGCTATGTTAAGGCTTGTAAAATTGAACCGTGCAGTTATAACATGCAATTATGATAATTAAGGCTTAACTTTTCAGCTCTAAACAAAAGTTTATAAAAAGAAATCATTATATCATTCAATTAAGCAATACATGAAACAAATTTTATGTAAGAAAGGTGCAACACAGTTACATGACAGAATCAAGGCAAACTGATGGATGAAAAATGATCTTGTGAATATTCCAAACGGCCCCTACACAAGCTGTGGCCTGCAACAGCCTATGAAAGCATCTCTGCTGGCATTTATGGCTAATCATATTATCTATTTTTCGTCATGATGGAATTTTAACATTTTTTTTTATTGGTGTGGTGGTTAATAACTCTTAATTTTTTTAAGAGATGGCATTGAAAACAAGGATTGATTAACAGCTTCATCTCATATGTCATTTTGCTGCTATGACAGCACCTTTCAAAATATTACTTATATATAAATGATTTTGAGTTACAGTCATACATATTTTGTGTGGTAAACATGTTAAGTTTCAAGCAAAATCAATGCAAATCAAGAGCTTATAGAAACTTTTGGTGACAATGTTTCAATGCAAGACACTTGTATATGTTGGATGTGATTCAAAAGTGTCGATATCGACTTGAAAGACAAAGAATGTCCAGGTCAGTCAGACGATGAGCTTCTGAAACCAGGTAAAATAGTTTATACTATTTGTCACTGCCAACAAATGATGAATTTAAACCATACATTGATCAAAAAGTGATATACATAAAAAAAAATGGCCTAAAGAATGGGCTGCAAGACACAGAAAAAGATTTTACAGGAAGACATTGCCCATAACATAAACCTAAAGTAGCCAGAGACATCATTTCTGCACTTGGTTGGGAACTTTTGCGCCATCTGTTGTACCTCGAGGACTTGGCCCTTTTGACATCATTTGTTTTCATCAATAGCTCATACACTTTCCATGAAACACTTCAAGAATTATGAAGATATTGAAAAATGTCTTCATGACTGGACCATTTCAAAATGTATAGTTTTTCAGAGGGCTAGAGAAGCAGGAAAATGCATGACTAGCGATGGCGCATACATGGAATAAATCATTTTTTTATCTTTCTCCCAAATTAAACATGTTTTTTTTTTTAAAGAAAAAAATAAGAAAATTATTAACTGTCACACCTGGTATGAATTGACACATCACTTTGATTACACATCACAGTATATGGTATTTCATCTATATACTGTGAACTATTATGGTAATCACAAAAATCAATATTTTTTAAATATATTTATGACTGCTATTATCTAATGATTTTAATCTGAATTCTATAATTATGTATTCCTTTTCTACAATTTTATCATGTCCTTTCCTGGCCGCAATTGGAAATTAAAAAAAAATCTCATGAAATAAGGCAGATTATAAGGCAACAATAAAAAAACCTTCATATGGTCAAAGCATAACAATTAAACTGTAAACCATGAAAAAGCAGTTTGGTTAAAATTGATTTTATTAAATTCTTAATGGTGCCAGATATTATATTGAAAAATATGTTTGTTTACATTCTGTTCAAAATAAAAAAAAATTCGATTTAAATGGCTTACTTACATGTTTCAGATGATATTAAAAAGTTTTTTTTTAAATATTATTATTGTGAAAACTTTTTTGAATTTTTCTCCATTTTGATACATTTAAATATGCACCATCCTTTAAAATAGATAATATATTATCAATTTTAAAATATGCTTCCCTTTGCTCTACAAAATGAATAAAATGGTCATAATAATGAGCATTATTTGTACAAACCTTAAGCAAGTTGGTAAATGCAAAAATAGTACAAGATTTTGCAAAATTGTTACTTTTTATTGATTTTAAATTAAGCTATTTTTTTAAATCTTGAATTAAAATCAAATGAAAACCATACATTTACTTTTTTACTTAATCTCCACTCACAAACTATAACAGTTAAAAAAAAAAAAAAAAAAAAAAAAAGATATTACTTAAAAATTTGTATTCTTTTTGTAGAATTTATTCAAAAATGTTAAATTTCCTTTCTGACATATTTGTGCATAAAAACTTGGGCAGATAAAGTCCTTTATTTATATTATAAAAAATTATTTCATCATTAAAAAAATCCTTAGGAATCAAACACTACATATTGGCTGAAAATATACTTTTTTTTTTTAGACAGCTTATGTACAATTTATTATAATCACTTGATAAAAAATATATCTGTTCTTGTATTATCCTCTTCCATACGTTTAAATACATTTTCTTCCCATAAGGCTTTGCTATACTGTAATTTCTTTTGCATCTATTTTTAGCAAAAAAAAAAAAAAAAAAAAAGAAAGAAAAGACAGAATTTTAGCATAGGCGAGAAATAAATCTATTAAACATAAATTTGTGAGAGCTGCACTTTTACCAGAGGAGGAAAATGCAATATGCATCACACATCAATACATGCTATTGGATGAAAAAGGTCTGGAATGAAATCACAGTACCTTACAGAAGATTAATATTAATAATTAACTTTGATATTGATAATTTTTTTTATTTCTATAACAGGTATAAAGATCAGAAATCCTTAGAAAGATTTTAAAATTTCCTTTTATTCTTTTTATATTATTGAAATGAACTTTTATACCAAGTTATTTATACTGCTGTAATACTCAATTTTTTTTTTGTAAATTTTCAAAACTCCCATTAATAAAAGCGATAAAAAATTGCATAAAATACAAAATTGAACACATATATTCATTGTTATACATACTATAAATAATCTTCATTGTTAATATTTTAAAATTACCAACGAAAATGTATCACTAATGTATTTTTATTTAAAAATATAAGATGTTTGATAAATTGCTAACTGCAGAAATATTGCTAAACAAGAGATATTTTACATATGAAGATATTATGAACTTAATTACAATTCAGTAATCTTTTTATTAAAACTTGAAAATGTACAGGAAAAGTTATAAAGTAAGAGTATTGAAAAGAAAAAATCTCATACTAGTACAGTATTCAAAAGATATATTAGGTTAACAATAGTTTTAAAGGTGACAAATAATTACAAAGCATGTTGACAAATAAAAATGGAATTGACATTTGCAAAATGCAGTAGTTGAGTTATCATACAAAACAACTGCAGTAACCCCAGTCCAGAAAAATTCAATTTAATTTTTAAATTCATACCAGTCTTAATGGACAAAATATAATATTATTTTCGTATCTTTAGCATTTTTCAATCAAATCCAACTTGGATGTCCCGCAGCAACATCTAGACCAAGTCCAAGAAACCGTATGGTCTCGTGGAAGGAAGGGGGCAGCTTCTGTTGTGATCGAACATCTGTAAGTAGAAGTCTGACTTGCCTCCGTGATGCTGACTTTTTTTATGGGGTAGAGTTGTCAGCCCCACGCCCAACACTCTACAGTCATATTAGAATGGGACCTGTGCCTTAAAGTGTATTCTGAACCCCTATAAACATGTATGGCACTGCCGGGACTCAAACCTGAAACCTTTGGCACCGAGCGCTAGTCACTCAGCAATCAAGCCTTTTTTATGTTTATATATTAATTTACCTTTTAAGTAATAATTTCAGTTCATTTTTCTTAAATGGTATAACAGTCAGTGTAGACTTAATGTTTCATTCAGCTTACTAAATATTAACATTGATATGCACATTTACTTTGCACTGATTTATTATTTAGCACTGATTATGATTGTTCATGTTTTACACAGAATAAGAATTTCTTCCCAGATTTGAAATGCAAAATTAAGTTATTGAATGGTTAAGGATTCCAGAGGTGGGGAGTAGGTTTAAAAACCTGGTTACCATTTTCTTTATAAAAATAATTTTTGTTTCCAAAATCCTCAAAATAAATGCTAAAATTAAACGTTACGGAGGCAATTCAATTGTATACCACAACAATATAACCAGTAACAAAGATAATTACTTGCTTACTAGCAAACCAAGCTATAACTTTCAGCATTGATGCTTATAAAAGGTACCTTAGATCAATAATGAAAAAATCTTATAGAAGCTATTCTATTATTAAGAACAACAACAAAAAATGTATTACAAATATATCATTTTAATCATTAAAATATATCATTTTCTTTTACTTGTCTTAAACTATTCTATATTATTAATTTAGTATTTTTTGTAGGGCATATATTTTTTATAAGCAAATTTAGATCACAAGAATGTCTTAAAAAAGTGAAAATACTACACCTTTAAATTTGCAGAAAACACTTTGTTATGCAAAAGCTGTTTTTTATAGATACACGAGTTAAATAAGTCATGGAATTTATTTCAAATTATTTTTTTTCCCATCCAATACTAAAGATTATAATACATAAATTATTAATACTGTTACCACTGAAAAAAATATTTAACACCATTCCTATTTTTTATCAAATAAATATTGAAAATTATTAAAAATTTTCTGAATTCATTAGTAAAAATGATGTACATAAAATTATGATGAAGAGTCAGTATAAATAAATGGATTTGGAAATCTTTTGGTCAACTGTCTACCTCTGGAAGGTTTGATTGAAAATATCCTACATTTGAAAATTATATGACGCAAGAAATATACATCTAATGCGTATAAGTGGAAATATAAAGTAGAGGATGTGAAAGCATAAATTTGCATGAAGCGATTCACTTAAAATAATTCATAGTTTTTTAATTTACAAAGAGTTTTAATATTCTTCAAGTAATGTATAATTTTGATAACTGAGATGTTAACGTGTTTTTAATAGGATTTAAAAGCTGTTTACTTGAGTAAAGAGAACAATTGGTCTCATTCAACATAAAAAACAAGTAGATTTTGACAGGAGTGGCAAATAAGAAAAAAAAAATCATTCTTTTCCAGATGTTGTTTTAACATTTTTCTGTTCACAGAATGTATTTTTTCATTAGTACTTAGCTTGATTTCAAAAATTCTATTAACTATGCATCAATCAAAGTTACAGTGGTAGGGTTACACTTCTGTCATAGTTTGGCAGCAAAAGTATAGGATCCTGAAACATGTTATCTTATCCATTTGATGATGCAATACATTCAATTTTACTTTTTAAATCCTTTAAATTTGTGTTTCTTTGAGAAAATGCAAAATTCCAGTTTTCTCTGTTACTTTTTCTTGTATGATTTATATCTTGTTTTGTTAATTGCTCTTCTACTTGATTACAATAAAGAAAGATTTTATGGTATGGAAATTTACACTATCAACAGAATTGCTTATTTTCACAATTAAATAATTATGTTATGAAAGATTTTTTCCCATGAGAATTAATTCTAATTTGCATCTATTGATTTCGTGGTTCAGTAGGTTGATGATAACGCACGCCCATCTCTAAAGCTTATCTGATGATGCAACAACGTTATTTTGAGAATCTACTTTAAATTCCAAAGAACAAGTTTCCATCGTAAATTATGGCGTAGCAGTGTGATTTCGAGACGGCGAATTCAAGTCCAAAGAACAAGTTTGCGGCATATCTGATGACGTAGCAGTGTGATTTCGAGACGGTGAATTCAAGTCCAAAGAACAAGTTTGCGGCATATCTGATGACGTAGCAGTGTGATTTCGAGAAGGTGAATTCAATACCAAAGAACCAGGGCGCAGCATATATGATGATGTAGCAGTGTGATTTCGAGAAGGTGAATTCAATACCAAAGTACAAGGGGGCAGCACATATGATGATGTAGCAGTGCGAAATCGAGTAGGTGAATTCAATACCAAAGTTAAAGGGCGCAGCATATATGATGATGTAGCAGTGTGATTTCGAGAAGGTGAATTCAAGTCCAAAGGACAAGGGCGCAGCATACATTTTAATGTAGCAGTGTGACTTCGAGACGGTGAATTCAAGTCCGAAGAACAAGTTTGCAGCATATCTGATGACGTAGCAGTGTGATTTCGAGAAGGTGAATTCAAGTCCGAAGAACAAGTTTGCAGCATATCTGATGACGTAGCAGTGTGATTTCGAGAAGGTGAATTCAAGTCCGAAGAACAAGTTTGCAGCATATCTGATGACGTAGCAGTGTGATTTCGAGAAGGTGAATTCAAGTCCAAAGAACAAGTTTGCAGCATATCTGATGACGTAGCAGTGTGATTTCGAGAAGGTGAATTCAAGTCCAAAGAACAAGTTTGCAGCATATCTGATGACGTAGCAGTCTGATTTCGAGAAGATGGAGCATATCTGATGACGTTCTGATATCGAAAAGGTGGATTCAAGTCCAAAGAACAAGTGCGCAGCATATCTGATGATGTAGCAGTGTGATTTCGAGAAGGTGAATTCAAGTCCAAAGAACAAGTGCGCAGCATATCTGATGATGTAGCAGTGTGATTTCGAGAAGGTGAATTCAAGTCCAAAGAACAAGTGCGCAGCATATCTGATGATGTAGCAGTGTGATTTCGAGAAGGTGAATTCAAGTCCAAAGAACAAGTGCGCAGCATATCTGATGATGTAGCAGTGTGATTTCGAGAAGGTGAATTCAAGTCCAAAGAACAAGTTTGCAGCATATCTGATGACGTAGCAGTCTGATTTCGAGAAGGTGAATTCAAGTCCAAAGAACAAGTTTGCAGCATATCTGATGACGTAGCAGTCTGATTTCGAGAAGGTGAATTCAAGTCCAAAGAACAAGTGTGCAGCATATCTGATGATTCAGCAGGGAGATGAGTTGAAGGCGGATTCAAACCCATCGAACATTTGTAAAGCCCTTCTGTTGACTCATCACACACAACCAAAGTGAGACTTGAGTATCCACAATATTTAACTTTCTTTTTTAAATCCTTAAATTTCATACTTTTTTCCACTTTGAAAGGAGTAAAAGCAGTTAATTTATCTGTTGCACTTTTCTTTCCAATCAGGAATGGTCGACGCCGTATTTCATCATATCTTAATTCACTAAATTTCGGTTTTAAATACTTCAAAAAATCTTTGGTATCATCCCTTTCTCTTTCCATTTCTTCCAGGACTTCAGCTAAAGTTCGCGGCCTAATTGTAGCCAGTTCTTCTTGATCATTTGAAAGTTCTTCTTGATCATTTGAAAGTTCTTCTTGATCATTTGAAAGTTCTTCTTGATCATTTGAAAGTTCTTCTTGATCATTTGAAAGTTCTTCTTGGTCATTTGAAAGTTCTTGATCATATGAAAGTTCTTCTGGATCATATGAAAGTTCTTCTTGATCATATGAAAGTTCTTCTTGATCATATAAAAGTTCTTCTTGATCATATGAAAGTTCTTCTTGATCATGTGAAAGTTCTTCTTGATCACTTGAAAGTATCGTGTGCACCTCAAAGAGTGATTGAACAGAACTGCCACTGCGATCGGGAGACTCCGGCGGTAGCTGGTCCTGAAAAGAGCTCGAACTATCCAACAATATGACTTCTATCGCGTCTTCCTTCTCTTTCGTATAGGCGTGATTATCCATGATTATTCCCACAACCAATCATCTGCAGTACAACAATGCACTCAGGTATACAGTCTATAAAAAATTCTCGACTTCAATTTACCAGTATACTCTAGACGTGTCTGCCGTGAACGGACGCCTTTTCGAACGGATCAGCTAGAAGAATAAACGAACGGGTCTTTTAAAAACGGATCAACAAGAAAATTAACGAAACAAAAGAACGACTGTTCTTGTGTACTAGCGTTTCTCCTCTTTGTATGTGATTTTTTTTTCTCTTATCCTATTCCTTTTTCTCCATTTATTTTCTTTGATTCTGTTTTATTATTATGTTGTATAAAAATGTGTATTATTCTTTTAGTTAAGTATTAGTGCAGGCACTGAATTGTTCGGGCTTTTAAGCTACGAGCGTTTCTCAGTATTTTAACTCACTAAATTGCATACTTGTTACCTGTAATAGTCAAAAGTATTTTTTAAATATTAAGTTTTGTTTATTTTCACTTCTATTATAGCTGTTGTCAAACGAGACTCGCTCTCCTCCAACAGTACAGCAATGTCTCTCTTCCCTGCTGACCCATCAACCAATCCTGGTAGTATGCTTCATATGATTGACATTAATACCAACCCGACAGCCTTAATTTTTGTTCAGGAAATAGATTAACTTCATACTAGAATCAAAAACTTTTCAACATACATTGAATGCGAAAATCTCAATGATCATCTCAACGATATTGAAAATTGTTTAAAATCGAGCCTAAAAATCCCTAATTTAGGCCTTTTCAACAACTTCAGCTTTCTAATATTACCAAGTAAAAGTCTACGGAAACAAATTCTTATCTTGGTAAACTCAACGATTCCAACAATACTGTAACTGCTCCTATTAAAAAGAAAAACTTAAGGTCACACAAAAGCAAAGAAAAATTTAGTACTGGCTAGTAATTTAGTAAGTAAATTGACTTACTGTATATGTTAGTATTGTAAATATGTACATTTATAAAATGTACATGCCTATGCAATCTAAATATGTATTCTCTATGAGTAGTGATTAACTGATATGAGTAAAGATGCATACTGAAATATACATACGTGAATATATATTTTCTTTCAGTAAGCATGATTATTTGTGCACTGTCAGAAACAAGTGTATATTTACTTATAGGCATACAAATGCATTTTACATACATACGTATATATGTGCTTGTCTATACGCGTACAGATATAAAATGTAACATATAAGTGAGCTTTTTACGGCATTTTAGTTTCACAATCCAAATCTTTACTATTGGATGTATTCATACATGCCATGTCTCCCCTTCCCCCGTCGAAAATGATGTCGAACTAGAACTTTTGATTTGTTTGTCACGTGAACACTTTTCCTCTCTCAACTGTAACCAACCGTACTTCGGTTTAAGAACTTTCTTCGCGCTCTGAACTTCCTTGTTAGTTGTTGTACTTTTTTGTTAGTAGTTAGCCGCGCTAAGATGCGGTTTCTCTGTATGTATGTCCAGTAAATTTTTGTATCATCTCGTCATTATAATATGCTTAATAAAAGTATTATTAATAGATATTGGAATTAATTGTCTACATCCCGCCCCTTTGGATATCTCACTCTTAATATTCCTGGGAACTGGAAAGGTAAGAGAAATTTTGTATGAACCTTTCTAGTTATTTTTTGGAGGATTGTTTTGGTGAGGTAAAACCCCCATTGTTATACTGTGGGCCTTCTTTAATCCGGCACGCTCTGTATCATGGCCGTGCCAGATTAGAAATTTTGCTGGATTATCAAAATATAGTTTTAACAGGAATAGCAAAAACGAATCGTTCTAGATAACAATTTCAACTTTTAAACCACTAACATATTTAATGTTTTTATTCAATTTTGAACTTGTACAGACGATATAAATATCCTACAAAATATTTCGTCATTCAAGCAGCTACAAAATTAAACTGAAGCATTGAACATTAATTTAATTGAACATTTTTGTATTGATAAAAAACACAGCACAAAAGAAAATTAATACAGTAAAATGATAGTTAAAAGAAGATGTGAGAAATTACTCTATGGCTAAAAATTACACATAAGCGTTACTTTTTAAAAAAAATTACCTGATATCACGTTTTTTTCCGTGATTCGGATCTCTTCTTCATAAATCGTTAAATAATATACACAAATTTATTAATAGATTTCTGCAAAGTTGTATTTTTTGTCATTTGGAAAATTTTAAAAACGTATTTAATGCATCAGAAGCCTGTTCTCACGAGACTTCTGTTTCGTCTTTCATAACCTCACTTCTTCATCGGATTCCACATCCTGAACCTGGGCTTCTTGTGGGTTCACAAAACTTATTGAAGCCACCAGCATGTTCATTACCATTTAAATATTGAAGTTTTAGATTTTCGCTTTTTTAGATTAATTATTTTTGGTTTTGCTGTATATTGAGAATCATATGTTTAAGCTTATTAGTTTTCTTAGATATTGAACAACGCCTTCAGTGTTTCGAGAAAAATTTACTGTGCAATATACTGTATTTCACAGCTATAATATTGTAGAAACGCGATATGTAACTCCCCTAGAAAACAACAAACACTGTACTGAAATGAAAACTAACAATGTAGAATTTGAAAAAGGGAGCTCTTGCACATCTAACCGATGTTAAGCAATTGTCTAATCTTTACAATAAGTCATTGTGAAACTCATTTCCACATAAACAACATTTAATTAGCGATGAAACGTAGAAATACAGCTTCACAACATCAATTACAGAAATATGAACATACTTGACTAGCAGCTTGAAATTTATGCTCAAGCAACACTTCTTTATCTCAACTTAACCAGATGGTATCAAAATAAAGGAGACACACTGTGATGGTGATCAAAAATTATAATGAAATAATTATAAGGACCAAAATTTGTTAACAAATGTTCAAATTCAGTTTGTGTTCAAATTTGAAAGATCTCATTGTACTGATCTTTGTACATGATTTTGAATTAAATCAATTATTGCACAGTATTTCTGGTAACCAAAAGAAAAAAAGAAGTCTGCAAAATAAATATAAAGATGAAATAAATAAATGAAACTATTAATCAACTAGATCACAACACTATAAAATCGGGAAGAGTAGAAGAGAAGTTAAATAACAGCTATTACAAGAAAGAAAAAACATAAAAGGAAATTGAAGTTCCCTTGCTTACTAGGTTAGAGACTTTTCGTAGGAAATGAAGTATTGTTAGTCTTATCATTATTGCTAGTAGAAGCACACACTGAATCCCAAAATTTTTTTCTTTTAAAGTGGGTAATTAAACGACGAAATCTGTCAACAAATTTTTTTGTATGCCGTATGTATTTTCTTTCAAAGGTCACGGAAAGTTGAGAGCGCGCTTGATGCAAAAAAGTTTTTTTTTTCTGTTGTGAAAGTCTATTGCATTGTGTGTTCCACCAAGGAAACGTTGGTTAATGAGAAATACTATAGTTTTTCTTATTATGTAAAGTGTTGGACAGGAAAGACTGTAAATCAGAATATGATCTGAATGTGTGAAACCCCTGGTGTGAAATTCTGTTGCTGCTGAAGAAAAAGTAGGCCATATAATGGTCTGTTTACAAATGCTTTGATTATTAAGTTGAAAGGATAATTGACTCGATAAGTGATCACTGTAAAAGGGTCTGAGGGAATGAAAAAAAGATAAATTCGGGTAAATTTCTGCACAGACAATAGAGAAATCAAGGAGACATGAAGAAGATGATGTAATATGAGCAGGTGAGCTGGTGTGTAGCATATTTAAATTATTATCGATAATCCAATTTCTATTTATTAATTCACACAATTCAGGTTTAGTTGAACAATGACCATACAAAATAAATATTGTTAATTAGAGATATTATGCTTGAGTTGCCTGAAGGCTGGCTCTCTTTTTACAGTTTCTTGAATAATATGAATGGAACTGAGCCCCATCCCCATTTTGAACAAAGGCCCTTATACAGCTGTATTCACTTCAAAGCATTGAGTGGCGAAGCGAAAAGCAGTGAGCATCGAGTTTTGAAGCGTTGACCAATTGCAAGCATATTCCAGCCTATAGATTTATCGTACCACTTCCCAACATACATAGATATGGAAGTTTTCGGTTCAGCGTTGCTTGTCGAGTTTTGAATCGTAGGCTGTTTGATTCAAGTAAGATAGTGCAAGCATATATTCAATTACCTCCTCTGGCTTGCGGATAAAGGGTAAAGGGCTTGTGTGTAGGTTCTCATTCTAGTCTGCGGTAACACTGAGAAACAACGTTGAATTCACTAGAGTGTGATCGCTTAAGTTTCATTTGGAAATACATGACGGTAAAAAAATCTCAACGCCAAGAAAAAAGTATTGTAGAGTAATGAAATTCTAACAGTGCATTTGTCTAGTTAACATGTTTAATTGATTAAATTTTAAAGATAGGTTAATTTAAGATCAAGAAAATGCATTTCAAATGTAAAATACTGTTAGATTAATAACCGGTGTGACCTCCACAATTTTAAATGCAAGCCTGCAAACGCATGCATTGTGTCATACAGGTGCCGAAGGCCATTTTGTGGTATGGAGTTCCATGCTTGTTGTACTTGTTTTGTCAATACTGGGATGGTCAATGCTGGCCATGGATGATGCTGAAGTTGTCGTCCATTGATATCCCATACGTGCTCAATTGGAGCCAGATCTGGTGATCTCGTTGGCCAAGGTAACATGTTGACACTCTGTAGAGTACGTTGCGTTACAACAGCGGTATGAGGGCGAGTGTTATCCTGTTGGAAAACTCCCCTTGAATGCTGCTCATGAATGGCAGCACTGCAGGTTGAATTACCAGACTGACCTACACATTTGCAGTTAATGTGTTTGGGATAACCACGAGTGTTCCTGCTGTCATAGGAGATTGCTCCCCAGACCATGACTCCAGGTGTAGGTCCAGTATGTCTAGGCCGCAGACAGTCAGGTTGCAGGCGTTCCCCTGGCCTCCTTCTGACTAACACACGGCTATCACTGGCACCAAGGCAGAACCTGTTTTCATCCGAAAACACAACAGATCTCCACTCCGTCCTCCAATGAGCTCTGTCTTGACACCACTGGTATCACAAATGGCAATGGCTTGGAATCAGTGTAATGCACGCTACAGGGCGTCTGACTCAGAGCTGTCCTTGAAGTAACCGATTTCCAACAGTCCGTTGTATCACTGTGGTACCAACTGTAGCTCAAATTTCTGCCGCAGACGCAGTACGATGCGCCACAACTGTACGCAGAATACGGTGGTCTTCCCTCTCAGTTGTGCCACTTGGTCCTCCGGCAGCCGGTCTTCTTGAGGCAGTACTGGGCTTTGACCACTGTTCCCAACAATCATGCACAGTGTACACATCTGCAAGTCTGTACAAATGCAAGTCTTTCTGCAATATCACGGGAAAAAATCTACCTTCTCTTAACCCTATTATACGCCCTTGTTCAAAATCGGTGAGCTATTGATAATGGCTTCTTCGTTTTTTTAAAGGAATTCTTGACTAGCATCAACTCAATACGTCAAATTTCAAAGTTCAATAACGCTCACGAACTTTACAGCACGCATTTAAAGCAAACCTGATTTGCATGTTCCAAGTGGCGCTACTAGCGCTACACTTATGCGAAAAAGCGCGAAAATTGAATCGATGTCATCTTTCAGATCTATAAACACGCCTACCAAATTTCGTTTATCTAACACAAGTCTTTCTTGGCGTTGGGATTTTTTTTTTTCCGTCAGTGTAAGTACCAAACGCCTAGAAACTAAATGCGCAGTCTTTGTAAGAAAAAAATATATATTTGCAGCGAGAGATAAATATTTGAATACTTGCAAAATCAAAAATATTAATGCTTAGTAAAGAATTTTCAGTTTCAAAGATCTTATATAAGAAAATATAATATTTGAAACGGACTTAAAAATAAGTAATAAATTAGATAAAACTGAACATTTGTTTGCAGGAATCTGACTATTTGCTTTTCTTATTAATTACCACATATATCAATAAAATCTTTTTTTTTCTTTGGACCACTTATAAATTAATTTAGCGTGTAACAGACAAAAACACGTAAAAAGTAATTTATATTTTTAGTTAAATGTTGTTTGCGTTTGCCGAAAGTTTATAACAGATTCAGATTCAGCCAGGGTACATTATAGAGGTCTACTACGCTGCACCCACTCTTTACCACCAAAATTTGAATAAACAACCCCAGAAATCGCAAGTCTCTTACCAAGTCCAACGGAAGAACTTCCCAACCAACGTTTATCGTGCTCATTCCCGGCATAGACACAGGAGTTTTCTGTTAGGCTTCGTATGTCGAGTTTTGCACACGGTTTTCCGAGTTTGAAATGCACCAGGCTACTCCAACTCTTATTAATCAGACAAAAATTGTATATTTGACAGCGAATTTGGAGGGGCCTGAATGGCCGAGTGGCTAGCGCTCTGGCGCTCGGTACTACAGGTTTCGGGTTCGAGTCCCGGCGGTGCCATGGTTGTTTGTAGTGGTTCGGAATTCACATTAAAAAAGTAGGTCCCGGTCCTAATAGGATCGTAGAGCGTTGCGGGGGCATTGTTACTCCGCGTCCGTGGCTTATCTACCAGTTACACGCGCCCCCTGGGTAATGCAAAGTGAGTACGTCTCTGCAGCACTTGCCTTACGGCATCCAAGGACCAAGCTGTCTGTGTTTGCCAGCTGCATTAGAAAGAAAAACAGCGAATTTGGATTAAATGAAACTGGTAGCCTAATTAAAAGAATTTTAATTGAAGAATCAATGGCTTGCATTTATGATTCTCTAATTTTTCAAAAAATTTAAACTAAGAATTTTAAATTGATATTGCTACATTTTGATATAATTTTTTTCTCCTAAATGTTAGAGTATCTATATATTTTACATATAAACTACGAATGCTATAGGCATCAAATGGCTCAATAACACTTTTTTTTTCAAATTCAAAAACATTTTTTGATCAATTTCATCATTGAAAAATATGTGTAAATTATTAAAAGAATAAGAATTGAAAGTGGTAACTACTCAGAATATCGTAACCAATTTTGTTTAAGGCAGGGGTCTCAAACTACGGCCCGCGGGCCAAATCCGGCCCGCCAGTGTCATCAATCCGGCCCGCGACAGCGAACAGCTTATTGTTGCTGTAATAAGTTGGATAAAAAAAAATACAGAATGATAATAACTCGGTTTTATTTACTTGCTGGGTAAAGCTTAATGACAAGCATAATACGCAGAAAATTTAACTTAAGCATAACAACTAGTAAATAATTGAAATGAATCCCACTAACATTATAAATTAGTAAACATCCCGCGGTTACCCTCGGCAGTTATACCTACCTATTTCCGCTTTTAATCTCTAGATGTCGTCAAGTGTCCGGGTCGTATCGATACACACAATAGTAATTGTAGTAATTGAACCAGCAAATTTAGCAAGCGTATGCTCACTCAGAGCGCGTATTCGGTAACTAGTCTAGAAATTATAGATAATGGCAGAAAAATTAAAACGGTTTTGGCCCTTGGTACTTACTGGAGTAAACAGTATGGCCCTAAGGCTGGAAAGTTTGGAGACCCCTGGTTTAAGGTAACCAACCAGGTTCTACATTGTTTAACATCCAGGGGCTTCATTTACCATTTATGTATCCCGTGAACAGCACACCGACAGGTGATGAGATGCGCAGAATGTCTTCAGGGAGGGTGCAACTGTCCTACATTTACTTGTCATTAGCAGAAAACACGGAAAATGGTCACTAGGCAGTCAGACTAACTATGTGAGACATTTCTTATCCTCGAGGCTCCTCGTTTCTGAAATCAAGGAATATAATAATGCTCCCAGAGGATTTGAACTTCGGCTCTCCTACATTGTAGCTTCGCGCCTTGTCATTGGGCCACGAGTCAGACAATCGGCTGTCTTTACATCACAATTTTCGAGGGAAAAAAAACAACTTTTTATTGTTTCATATTTTGAAGATATGCTGAATATTTTTTTCCGTCTATGATTTGATTGTCAGACACTCAGCTGTACTTTAGAATGGTACCATTCTTTTAGTTCAATGCACGCTTAATGAATATTTGTGTACATGTATGCATGAAAATGTAATGTTTTACATATTCTTTTAATTAAGAATGCTTATGCATGCTTAAGTAAAAAAAATATACTTTTTTTGTTAATTTTTGTCAAATTTTAACAAAAATATTCATATATAGCCATATATATATATATGTTAAATTTTTTTTTTTTGTTTTTCAATGTTTTATAATTAAGTAATAATAGAATCAAAATATTTAGTTTAGCCTAATTTAACAATAGCCTCAAAATACTTTTTTTTTTTTCCATAAAACATATTTTAAAATTTTAAAGTTAAAAGTGCTGACTTTTTTATGTAAAAGTAAAGTGACATTCTTCGGTTTCTCTTATTGGGGAAGTTTCAAGGGCTGAAACACAAATGTTTATTTTCGAGCTCCTGTTGCTTACAAAAGGGGTGAAAGAAAAAATCACTGAGTGTAATTGAAAATGATGTAAACGATTCTGTGACGGATTTTCAGCTGTCTTCTTTATAAACAACAACAAATAAATGTTTCCAAAGAGCCTCCCGTGTTAGGGTGGGAAAAAGTACACACATCTAAAATTCTTCACTGTTGATCCAAGGTGGGGCCTGCATGGCCGAGTGGCTAGTGCTGTGGAGCGCGGTACTGTAGGTTTCGGCGTCGAGTCAAGGCGGTGCCATGGATGTTTGTAGTGGTTCAGAATCCACTTTAAACTGTAGGTCCCGGTCTAATATGATCGTGGACCGTTGAGGGGGCATTGTTACTCCGCATCCGTGGCTTACCTTCAAAGTTACACGCGTCCCCTGGATAATGCAAAGTGAGTAACGTCTGTGCAGCGCTTGCCTTACGGTATCAAGACAGCTGTCAATGTGTTTACCAGCTGCATTTGAAGAAAAAAATCCTGGGTCGCGTTTTCTTCTCTGTTACCATCAGATCCAAATAAAGTGTGTTTTACAATCACTGAACCTTCTCTTTTGGACAGAAAATCCCACAATGGCAATGGATATTTTCTTCAGAAGTACCATGCATCATTAAGCGTCACTAAAACTCCGTGTACTAACTACTGAATGGCCGATGGAGGGGCCTGAATGGCCGAGGATGGTAGTGGTTCAGAATCCACTTTAAACCGTAGGTCTAGCGGATCTGGCGTTGCGCATTGTTACTCGAGTATCTTCCAAGTTACACCCCCCTGGAATGCAAAGTTAACGTCTGTGTTCGAAGACAGCTGTCAATGTGTTTGCCCGGGCATTTGAAGAAAAAAAATCCTGGATCGCGTTTTCTTCTCTGTTACCATGTAAAGTGTGTTTTACAATCACTGAACCTTCTCTTTTTGGACAGAAAATCCCACAATGGCAATGGACATTTCTTCAAACCGTCAGGTCCTAAAACTCCGTGTCTAACTACTAAAATGGAGGGGCCTGAATGGCGTAGAGCGTTGCGGAGGCATTGTTCGAGTCCCGGCGGTGCCATGGATGTTTGTAGTGGTTCAGAATCCACTTTTAGTCCGGTCTAATAGGATCTTTGCGGAGGCATTGTTATCTTTATCTTCAAGTTACACGCGCCCCCTGGGGAATGCAAAGTGAGTAACGTCTGCGCAGCGCTTGCCTTAAGGCATCCATGACCAAGCTGTCTAAGTGTTTTCCAGCTGCATTAGAAAAAAAAAAAAAACCTACTAAATTGGATTGAAATAATTTGAGTTAATGCAGCAATTAAAAGTTAAAAATTATCTTGAATAGAATAGATCTGGAAAAAAATTCATAAAAAGTAAAATATGAAAAAACAAAGGAATGAAAAGATTAAGATAATTTTGAACAGTTACAATAAAAGGTAAGAGAGTAGTGTAGTTTGTACATGGATTAAATCCAGAAAGCTTTAAGATCTCTTAAGGATTTTCCACTTAAATTTTTCATGTTTGTATTTAATCTATGTCTTAATTTAATATCTGATTTTAAATAATGAATTCAAAAGCCTTAGAATCTTTTGTAAGAATTTTCATCTTAAATTTTCATGATTGTATTTAATCTATTTCTCAATTTAATGCATGATATTCACTTACTAACTTTATTTTTGTGCTTTTAAACTTTAGATCGTTGTTAGATTGACTTTTTTTTTTTTCATTCGTTGCTGCCTTAATTTCATAGAAATGTGAAATAATCAATTTAAAGGAAATTTCAAATTGTTAAATATTTTCGGGTTTTTTTTTCCCCCCAACAAAATTTTCTGAAGTAAAATATATTGTAAGGGTAATTCTGAACTATATCTAATATTTTAAAATAAAACAAATCTGTTCATGTGTGTTTATATCCTATCCTATTCTTTTTTTTTTTTTTTTTTTTTTTTCTAATCAATTAATTTTGTTTATTTGGTGGGTTACTAATTTTTGTTTCAACAAATGAGTACTTTAATTTTTAATAGTAAAATTTCGCTTCTAAAATGGTTTGTTCAAGAATCTTCCACTTTCCTTCGTATTCATTAAAAGTTATGATAATTTAGATATTAAATAAGTTAGATTTGGTTTAATAATAAACTTAAACAATAAAAGTCCAATTTGGAACATATTTTTTTGTAAAAATCAAGGAACAAATTCTATTCGAATTTTACAAAGTTTTTATTTCCGAAATAAAGATGGTAATTTTTGATAGAAAAATCAGCTATAAAATGAAATTGAAGCTATTAATTCAAAACTCATTTATTTCTATTTATTTTTTACTATTCTTCAACAAATTAAAATAGCATAAACGTAGAATATTTAAATAACTAAAATACGATTTGAAATCGAACATTTTCCAACCTACTTGGAATGAAATTTGTTTCATTTCATTTTTAAATTGTTTATTATTTTTATTCACATATTAAAGCTACAGCAGGAAATTGTTCAATAATTTATTCTATTTTTAAGTAATATTTTCTTTCTTTCTTTATTTTTTTGTAGAATTTTCGATTGATATATAATTAAAATTGTAGATACTTAAGTAAATGTAGAAAAAAATTCTTTTTGATTTGATTTTAAGAATATATAAATAGTTATGTAAATAAAATTTAATCGGATTTAATTAGTTTAGGAACTTAATGAAACTTTTGAACATCAAATAAATGTATAAGTTGTTTTTGATATCAAGGCTATAAGAACAGCTTATACAATATATATAGAATGGATCAAATAAAATGTAAAAAAAAAAAGTTATTTATGAATTTATTAAATCTTTTGGGAAATTTTTAATATAACAAAGGTGTCTTCTATAAAAAATACTTAACATAAATGTTTTTGCAATTAATCCTCTGCCCCCAATGTGCCAGTCATATTAAAGACAGCAAAAGTATATTTAATGTAATAAAATAATTAAAATTAATCATAATATTATTTAGTATTATTACCCGCACTAGGAAAAAAAAAAAAAAAAAAAAAAACTTGCTTTTTCTTTCTACATTCTCTTTGAATATTGCAATAAGAAGTAATACCCAGCCTTAGGAAAACCATTTTAATAACATTAGACTTTCAGTAAAAAGGGTTAAATTTAAACAATCAATAAAGACAACAAATTATAACAGAAACAAAGCACCTAATGCAACCAGTTCTGTGTGATAAAATGATGAAAAATATTGTGACTAACTGGAAAGCACATATCACATTCCAAGAAGTTTCAAATTCAGCCTTGATGCAAACTTCCTTGGTTTTGTTCTTTTATAATTGGTGCGAAGGAATCCTTTTCTTCATCAGTCCTACAAAAAATAATGAAGTTTAAGATAATGCATTTTTATGAATGAAGGATATAATGATGCTTTCCTCAGATCTTCCATGTTAATCAATTTTTATAAACTTCGATTTTTGAATAAATTGCAAACTAAAAGTACATTGCAGTGAAATGTAACATTTGTCATTTTTATTAATCAAGTGAATATAACTGTATTTAAGATGTTTGATTTTATTCATATAGTTTTGCAAAACTTGAACGTTTAATGAACAATTTTTATTATGATAATTGCCATTATATTGCATATAAGGTGATTCATAAATGCATATAAGTGGTTGATTCCAAGTAGAAATGTAAAATTTCCTCGAAATCAGGAGATCGATTACTGATGAGCATATTGAGCTTTCTTAAACAAAGAGTGCGAGGGAAGGGTATTCTCTCTCGTACTGGATTTACAGCTAACTCGAATGTCAAAATAAAGATTTTTTTTGCAGAGAAGTTGGCTGGAATATTTTCCACAGCTTGAGTACAACTGGATATCTGGAAATTACAGATACAAATTTACTTTACAAAAGTGGAAATTCGTCTCTGTATATATAGAGATGAGTCTTCTATTACAGAATTAGTTGTACGAATACTGTTTAGCTTTTACGGAATACGCTCATAAACTTAGAATTTTTGGCGTCATAAAAGTGTTTTTCATTTAATCTTTCCTATTCTCGTCACTCGATAATCTACAAATATTGATCTAAATTTCTAAATCTAATATATTGCAAAATATACTTGTGATGTTTTAATTAAATTAAAAATAAAAGACAATACCTTCAAGTTAATAAAATACGTTTTATTATTTTCTGACGTTTTGATACATAAGTGTTTATTTATTTATTTTTTTTTACAAGTTCCGTATTTTACGAACATCTCAACACAGCTTCAATATTGAAGTCCAAAATATGTACATAATTCTTAATTTATAAAATGTATGTTGGGTGCTTGTTAAGGTTGCGTAGTGTTATTAAAATCCAGACGGCAGAAAAAAAGACGATAATCAATTTTCACAATTACATCTTTATTCCATTTCTAACGCCAACTACGTTCTGTTTTCAT
>BPLR01001286.1:0-25160 GCA_021605095.1 Caerostris extrusa | reverse complement strand
GAAAATTCTTTTTAACAATGAGAGTTTTTAGTATACCGTATTTCTGGACTTCATGTTATTTTTTCTCCCTAGCGCGCACTGCTCATAGGAACATTATTACAGATACGCATGCGCAATTTCCTGGGCATGCATCCACAAGTCAAATAAGTGGACGTCCAAAATACGGCATGCAAAAACTCTCTAATGTTAATGTGGTTTTGAGATTATTTTAGTAATAAAGGTGTTTGTTTCAATATATTATATATCAATACCACATTAAAAGCTGTGGATGGCATTTCTGAACATGCTTTCATAGATGATGAGGTACTATTTATGATCTCTACGTCTCCTTCAAGTTTATACGGGTAGTTCCAGAAGGAACAGTCACCTGTACTATATAATATTCAGCCAAAACATGGATTAACAAGCGTAGATCATCTTTTGGTGGTAAAAGAGTTTGAATACACTGATGCTTTTCAATCAAAAGTGCGAAATTACTCGTTATCTATAACATATTGCAGTTATTGTCATAGTAAATTCATTAGTTGTGATGTTAATGTTCGTCCCCATTCCTCACACACAAAAAAAAAAAGTTTACATAGAGATTGCCCATTCACATATTGCAAGGCATAATTGTCACTTTTCTCCATAAAACACATGCACAAACAGGAAGACGATTCTTCAGTTCCATAGACCAAATTGAATGGTATATTTTGACACATGCACTGCATTATTACTATTAAATTCAGTATTCACTGTATCATTACTCTTGAATTCAGTTCAGTATCGAATCATGCAACCTTCAGTTAGCGAATTATATTCAGGTATCACAACTTAAATAACCTTATGGGCACCCTTGGGCGCTGTAGTAGTAAATTTCAAACGAAACTGCGTGGCGAGTTCTGAAACATATCAGAATTACTTCCTTTTTTTTTTTCATGGATTCCAATTATTGTAACTGAAGGATTATCCCCCAACGTATCACATTTCACAAGGGTTTATTGCGCCCAAACCAGCAGTTTGGAGCATGACTATCTATACTACAAAACTAAGTCTTGGTTCCCTTCATGCATTAATAGCTGTTTGGCTAATCAATAACTTGAATGCGTTGTCGGATGGATGCTCCATCCATTGGCGTAACTATACCATCTGAGGCCAGTGGTAAATTTTTTAATAGAGCCCCCTAATGCATTGTATTTTATTTTAATAAATTACTACAAATTACGATACAATTAAATTATTATGTTATTATTGGTTGATACTATGAATTTTAACTTAAAAAGGGGTATTGAATTAAAATTAACCCAATTTTTTTTAGTGAAATCAAAGCATCAAAGTTCAAGTTTCGGCCATGGAATGTTCAATAGATAGAGCAGCCAAATCGCGTAATCTGTCTTGTCGCATAGAATTTCTTAAATAGGTTTTTATCTGTTTTAATTTCGAGAAGATCGATCAACACTAGCCGTAGTCACAGGAATTATTACAAATAACATGTTAGTTACACTTCAAGAAAGCTTGAAGACATAAAATGATTCCATATGATTAAAAAAAGTTCCCTTTAGAGAAGAAGACTTTTTTATTTCATGAATAAATGCTGAGAATTCCCTAACAAGTGAATTTAAAATGCCCCAATGGCATATGGGTGGCAGCAGCAAATCTCACTTTTTATTTGTAAGTACAATTCACGTACCAGAAATAGGGAACTCCCCTTTAGCATCGGGATTACCCGTGCTTAACTATTTCTATATTACCATTACCAGATGAGATATGTTTTTATACAAATGAATACCTTCAAAATCTTGATACACATTTTTTTCTATTTATCACTTTAATAACTTTAAATATATTAAATATGGAATTAATAAATTTTATTTTGTAATAATAAATGTCAGGCCTTTCCCTGTACTCATAGCCACTCTGCCCGAGGCGGGGCCAGTGGCAGTTTGCCCACACTACTATTGCGTCACTGGTTTCACTTTTAATAACCCATCTTTAATATTGACTTGTCCGTACTGAAAAGCTGATAGGATTTGCAATTTCCAATACGCATTACCAAACTTTAAAGGACAGGCCTTGACGAATAGAAAGTCTGATAAATTTTTGCTTTTATTAATGTGACAAAAAAATAAACTATTGCTTGACAGAACATGCCATACCAGCCCATTTAATGATTTTGTTTTATCGATGTTTACATAATAATATTTATAGATTATTATACAGACATCTATTTCTAAAATTGCAAAATGCTAATCGAACAATAAAAGCATGGATAAAGATTCGATGTGTCTTAAATTATTTATACCTGAAAATATTAAGTTAAGATAAAATATTTTAATCATAGTAAATAGGGACAGTCTATTATCGTTTTATATTATCATTCTGAATTTATGTTTTTAATACATTTTTATAATGTCATACTATAATGAACTGAGTGCAGTTAGTTTTTAAAAATATTATAAATGCCAGTTATATTACAGAAAATAATATTTAATTCTTTAATCATTAGGTATTTTAAAGCAATATGAGTTATACATTCATTTTCAACAAAACTAGTTGACATTTTTTTTACAACATAGTATTATTCAAATAAAAACAAAAGAAATTTTAAATAAAATTTTCTTTGCTGGATATATAAAATATTCTTTCTAGCAGTTATTCGTGGTCATCGAACTTCAAAAGGGACTCAGCAAAATAAGTTACTTTTTAAAATAAAAAGTTTTAACTAAATTCATAAATTGTCACTCTTTTTCGCTAGCTTTCAAGCTCGTTTGATTTAAAATATTCTGCTTATAAAATAATATTCGCTATTCGGCATGAAACTAATTTTGTCGCACTAGAAAATTGAATTCTGCAACGTCCGACAGATTGAAAGAAAATAATTGTGGCAACAGAAATTTTAGTTCAAATGCGCATATAGATGGCGCCACGGAATGAATTGAAGATCTTTCAAAGTTTAAATTACTTGATTTTGTAATATCTTTTCCTAAAGATTCTTAATACGAAAGTTTGAAAATTTGATTTTAATATTTCATAACAAATTTTTATTATTTTAATTATTCGTATAAATTACGTCATTGTCATCATAATAAAGCTTTATTTTAAATTAAAATTTTTATTTTATTTCTATTCAATATAATTTTGTATAAAATTAATAGAAGTTTCCCACATATTTTTTAACTATAGAAGTAAAAATATACTAAAAATAAAAGACTATCAGATGATAAAATTATGACTTTTTTTCAACAAAAATATATAATAGTCATAACATTAATAACATTATAATTTTTTTTTTTTGTTAAATATATTAGCACTTTTCATGTCTAGCATTAACTTCCTAAAGAACAAACCCCCATGACAATTTTATTAAATTGTATTATTATAATAACAGCAGGAAAGTAAGGAAAAGTTATTTTATGAATTAATTTTTTTTTCAATATATAGAGACATAATTTTGCCAGACATAATTTCTAACCTATGTGGAGTTACTGAACATGTTATTGTATTTTAAGTTAGTGTTTACAGAAAATTTATACTATTTCTATTAGATTAAGAAATAAAAATTAATTTTCTTTACAACTTATTATTGGAAATTTAAATTTGCTGAACATTTCATTAAAAGAAGATACCTTCAATATAGAGAAATCGAAATTTCTTAATTAAGTTTTTAAAGCGGGGATTGCAAATTTAAGATTACATGTTTATATATAAAAAGTTTATATGATTTTTTAAAGTTATAACATTAAGCATATTAAAAATAATCAAAAAGGACACAAGATTATCAAAAAATATATTTTTATTGAAAAAGTAAAAATTTTTATACAACAATAAAACAATTTTGAAAAAATTCGGATATAAATATTTATGAATTTATTTTGAGGTAAATACTGGTTTTTTTAAAGAGAACAGTTCAAAATTGAATTCATTATCTACTCATGGTGCCTTTTGAAGAACTCTGTTGAGATTTCATTGCTCTTTTTTGAAGTTTTCTTTCTCGGTACAATTGATATTCTTTACATGCATTTGTTGAGTGCATTTCTATGATGATCTGTACTTTTTTTACTATATCTTGAGCAGTTGGAGGATCTGTTTCAAATACATATTTTTTGAACTCTTGATCAACTTGTTGAATTAGTTTAAATATGCATTTTCCAGGATCTGTTAAAGCAAATAGTGCATTATGGACAACTTTAGAGACTTTTGATTTATACATCTTTTGAAAGCAATAAATATTATTTTATTTCCAAGTTTGTTGAAAAGCAGAAGTCATAATATTGTAACTCTTTTAAAATACATTGTACCTTATTGACACAAATAAAAGGTTATGCTGTCAATATTTTTTATTGTTTGATATTTATAATAATTAAAATAACAATAAAATTTTTAACAATAAAAATAAGGAAACAATCATAATGGCTTTTTGTAGACTTTTAGAGCAAATTAAAATTTATGAATATAACTTTTTGAAAACAGCATTTACTAAACTGCTATTTGGGTTTAAATAACATTTAAATATGACAAGATATTCATATTTAATTTCAATTTTTAATGAAAGATAACAGAGAAAAGCTAGATTCTATTATTATACAAACTACAATAAATAAATAGTTAATTTTAATCATTAATTTAATTGGGCAATAATGTCAAATTGAAGGATTACACATATATTTTTTATTAATAAACTAAAATAGAACTTTTAAAAACATTTAAAAGGAACCAGGTTTAAAAATAAATGCAAAAAATTCCATCAATTTTCTTTTGGCATGTTAGAGAAAGATTAATTTTCACAATAGCAACTGATTATTTCTTGAAAACATGAATTTAAGAAATATGTAGTTCTGAATCGAAAATCAAGCTGGAATTATTTTTATATTTATTTTATTAACTTCATTTGAATAACAAAAAAAAAAAAAAAAAAAAATTTATTCCATTATGATCTTTAAAAAAAAAAAAAAAAGAAAAACAGTATATATGTTAAAGTTACAGTTAAACCCAGTTTCAATATACCCCTCCTAATAATTTTCAATTGCTATTGGATAGTTTTAATTATTCTGTTGACTTACCTGGAAATTCAGGTGGATTTTTGCAAGATTTTTGCCACCTAGTAAAAGTATTGTTAAATAATTATAATGTTAGATTAAAATATATGCTTCAAATTAACTGAGTAAGATCAATGAATATAAAACCTGAAGGCTAATACCTATCTTAACCATGATAGCACTCAGCAATACAGTTTATCCACAATATGATTTGATAGATATTGATTATGATAAAAATTATTTGATTGAAATAATTTAACTTTTTCTCAACAAAATAATACAAAGCAATATTACAAAAACAATATTACAAAAACAATATTACAAGCAATATTATCAACAAAAAAAAAAAAAGGCAACTGTAAGTAAATGCATTACAAAAGTAAAAATTATTTTTCATCAAATAAATTTTGTGCTTAAAAATATACTAAAATTAACAAACTTATGTTAGTTAATAAGAAAAGTTAGTGCAATTAAAATAAAATTTTTCCAAAAATATTCTATTTGTAATTTTTTTTACTTTGCTGCTGTTGGCTTTAATTAAAAGACAAAAAGTAATATTATCAATTGCATACAAAAAATAAAAACGTGCATATTTAATAAAGAGCAGAACCAAAGAGCTTGGAAGCTAGTAAATAAACAAATGATTTGCTTCAATTTATAAGATTCTATGCTATATACAAATATTCTTACCTTCTTGAAAAGTATAAAGTTTTGTTAAAAAAAAATTTCCATGGCATACTTTCTACAAGAAAAAGTTGTACAAGATTTTACAATTAAAACTAAGAACAGTAAAGTTATGTTCTCAACTATTGTTGAAAGCTTAGCTTAAAAAGGTTCTGTAATTTGATATATAATATATTCATTATCAATAGTTTAAACAAGTTTTTAATGTTCTGATGTTTAATGTTTTTGATAATTATATTAATAATTTATAATAAATAATAAATCATATATATCATTATCATTTATAGATCCGTTTTACTATAACTTTTTTGTTTATCCAGATAATGTATTTTTAAACTGTATACACAGAATTCCTTATATTTAAAAAAAAATGGACATAAAAACATTTTCTTTGTTAATAAAATATAAAAATTTAAAAATGAAATTTTATGAAACAGAATTATATTTTTTAAAAATATGTAAATAGGAATTAGTAAAACTGATTAACTGTAAAATAAAATATTAAAATTTTTCCAATTTACCAAAATTAAACAAGAAAAGTTTTTGAATGCAATTAATATAGCTTAAAAATAGAAAACAATTTTTTTTTTTCTGTTATTAGTATACATTAAATGAAACAAACAAGCAGGCAAACAAATATATTAAGAATAAAAATGGATTTTACATTCAAAATATAAAATTTATTTACTTACTGTTTTATATGTATACACCAGAGAAAAAAATTGAATTATTCAAATATGTGGCAAAATTATTTTTATTCTACCAGACATTTATAAAGTAATTTTCTAATATTTTATAAGATAAAAATATTCAATTTGATATACACTTTTTAAATAGTGTCAGTGTAAGAATAATTTTTTATAAAAAATTCAGATTTGATGCAATTTAAATGAAATTAACTTTCAAAACTATTGTTCAAAAATAATAAAAAATAATTGTTAAAAATAATTAAATTTAAATTGAATACATATTTCTGTTCCTCAAAAATTAAATGAAATAAAAACAAGTGAAATTATACATTATCATTTTTCATCAAAAATATTATTTGTTTAATTTAAAAATAGAAATAAGAATAATTCTTTGAAGGGTGTGTGGGGGGGAGGGGAGTCAACCCTATATAATTATATATTTTTTATACAATTCCTAATAATTTTTTTTTTTTTTTTCAATTTCAGAAATTTATTTAATTCAAAACAATATTATATCTTTGTTTAGCAAACTTGAAATAGCTTATAAATTGAACTACCTGCAGTATCAGTTTTACATTAAATTAAATTATTCAATAAATATTATTTTTTAATGATTAACCAAAAATGAGTCACTTTTTTAGTCACTAATTATTCCTTTTATATAAAATTTATTACTGGAAGTGAAAAGAAAATCTTTTAGAAATATATATAAAAAATAGTTACAAAAAATGTATAATATTTAATATCAATTTGAGACAAACATCTAAAAGAAACGAAACTAAGATGTTTATAAATGAAAATAATTATGTTTTGAATGATACTTACTATATTTTTGGATACAATTTCACAAGCTGCTATGCTATCCATGTATAAAGTGGCTGGTTTTTGCTGTCTACCTAATAATTTTGCAGCGCCTTTGGGAGGTAAAGGATTTATTTCTACTTTTTCACCAGAAATTCCTGAAACAATTAACAGTTGAATTAAATAAAATATTTGTACAAAATACGCAATTAATTTTTTATATTAATCAGAACTTTAGATACATGTAAACTAATACTTATTCATATTCCATAGATGGCAATTTTGAAACCTTAAGAATTTATACACCAACATCAGAATGACAATTTTAAAATATATTATAGTGGGAAATTAGGAATATGTAACTGAAAAATTAATCACCTTTTTTTTTTTTTTTTACTATAAAAATTATTAAAGCATGACAAATTTTTTATAAGCAACAAAAATTAATAGCTATTCATAATGGATGATTTGTAACATTTAAAAAAAAAATGGATAAGATAAAAGTATTCAATACATAGCTTTTATAGCTTTAAAAAATTGCTATAAAAAAATCTATTGCTATTGAAAAACCTTGTAAAGATAGTTGGATATTGGAATAAAAAAACCTGGCTCTTTCATAAAAATATTTTTTATTTCTTTTATCCTCTCAGAATTAATGTTAAAATTAATCGTTAAGGAGGCAATTAAATTTTATATTTTAATAATACAATCACTAGCAGCAAATCAAATATGTGTTGAGAGAGTTTTTCAAAAATGCTATTTTGGATCAACAATGGAAGAAGATCTTATAGACGCTATTCTATTATTAAGAAAAATATATTTAATATAGCATCTACAGTATAAAATGTAGTATCTTAAAACATACAATTTTCTTTTGCATGTCTTAAGCTCTTTTATAATGCTGTTAAATTTGGTCTTTTTTTTTCATAGGATATGCATATTTTTATAAGAAAGTAGAAGGACATCTTTTAACTGAATACGACTACTACTTTTTTAAATTGGTAAAAAATTACTTTGTTATATAAAAAACTGTTTTTATCTCAGTTTCACAAAAGTCATTGAATTTATTGCAAAAATTCTTTTAAATCCATTAAAAAAATATTACATGAAATTACTGAAAAAAAGCCACAGTTAGGAATGGGTAAAAAAAAAAAAAAAAAAAAGAAAAAATCTAAACCAGGTATTGGAAATTTTTTGGCCAAATCCCCATCCCTGAGACATATGTAAAAACAATAGGCAGAAAAAATGATCATATATCTATACCTGTAGTTTTTATACTATTTTAATTAATATAACATCCTTTCAAAACTGAAAAATAATGTTCTGCATTTTCATTAATTAATACAGTGAATCTATTAAAATGGAAATATAAGCAATAATTATTAACTGATAAACATTTATTTTGTTAAAAAAATACAGAATACAATTTATTCATTTTAAATATTTAATACAATTAAAAAAAGAAAACAACATATGCTTTTAATAACTAATTAATACCATAAATATCAAAGATGATAAATTTACACATAATATTACATGTAACATTATTTCAACATGACATAAAAAAAAAAATAATTTCAAAAATACATTAAAAATAATGAATATAAATAAATTCAAAATATTCAAATTATGAATCAAATGAATCATTTGAGAGAATCATTCAAATACCTAATTGAACATCATAGTTTAATCCCATTTTTTGGATTAGTATAACATTGAAAGATCTGTACAAAGGAGCTTCTACAGCTTTCATATGAGCATCATATTCATCAGTTTCAAAATCTCGTTGCATTCGTTCTTTAACATCTAAAGGAACATAGCATTTAGAAATACTGATTTAGTCCATTAATTAAAAATAATATTAATTAGATTATATTCTAATAAAAAAAAATAGATTAAAAATTATAATGATTCCATTTAACTCAGTAATTATCGCTTATTTATTTAGAATTGAATAACTTTAAAAATAATACAGTCATGCAAATTCTTTTCATTTGATTTTATGTGTTAAAAATTATATATTAAATATTTAAAGCTGTGTTTTCTTATCAATCAATAAAATTGAGCACTTGAATTATTTTTAATTGATTTTAACAAAATCAAACTATCATAAACATAAATTTACATAGTTTTGTTTACAAAAGTTGCGACTATTAAAAAAAAAGGAAATTTTAAATTTAAATTACATTCTGAAAGTAAAATGCTGATAAAAATGTAAAACACCTTTTTTAAGGAAATCAATTCCTTAATTCCATAGCAAATTTTATTATATTTATCAGGCAAAACATACTAAGCAACAATATATAAAATTTTAAATTAATATTTCCTAAAGAGGAAACTGGTTTTATTAATAAACAGAAAATCAAAAATTATTATGTTTGAATATTATTATGGGGAGAAATAAAATTCCTTTTCTAAAAACATTTTATTTAGATAAATTCATTGTTTTTATCATTCAATACTTTTTCACAAAATCAATTTGATATCAAGAAAAGTTTATAAATTTAAATTAAACAACATGTTGGTTAAACTTTAAAAATTCAAAGTAATGAAAACATAATAACTATTTTATTTCTAATTAGATATTTATAAAAAATAATTTATGTATAACTATAAAATTAAAACTATCATAAAATATACTTATTATATAATTTTTTCAATATTTTGGCGCAAAAAAAAATAAATAAAATAAAGTTTCCAAAGCATATTGAGTAATAAATATATTGAAATAATACATAAAATTTTTGGATTTAACTTACCATCTTCAAAAATCAAACGAAAAACTAAACTTTGGAAATTGATAATTTGCTATCAAGTGGAATAGCAATTCCTTGTTCATCCAACTTTTCAATATGATATGCTGGGGAGAAAAAAAAAAAATATACTCCACACATTGATATTGATGTTTTATCACAATGTACTGATGTTGAATTACAATGTTTTATTATAGTTCTTCATATTCTTACTGAAATACATTAAAGTTCATAAACAAGGAAAACATTCTGATGTCATTTGACCTGAATTATTTAATTCACATCACTTTATAACTATACATTTTTGATTAATAAATTATTAATTTTTTGCATTGTTTTGATTTTCTATTGTCTAATAATTATTTGCAATTTACATAAAAACTATAATTACTGAAACTTTTTAAATACAGATAATAATAAAACTCATAATATTCATAATAAATTAGTGAGTTTATAAATTCAATTTAACCTATAATATTGATTATAGTGTTCATAATTTATATGAGAGAGTATGTAGAAGAAGAAGATTATGTTGAGTACTATAGTTTCAATGCAACACAATAATATTACAAAATGGAAAATTTCCCAATTTGATTTGATTTCAAAAGTTAGAAAATTTGAAGATATTTGAAATGTCAATCTTTTAAAAAATACATCATACATTATAATTGGAAACAATTTCATATTTATGAGATTTTGATAAAATATTGAATTTTTTATTAAAAATTCTGAAACAAATTTATTTAAATGTACTTTTATATAAAAGAATTAATATAACTTTGCTTTAAATGTAAATAAATTAAATTACTCGTTTTTTTTTTTTTAAAATTTAGTTTGAAAATATAAACATTATTGGTATAATTCAGTACATATAAATACAAATACACATGTATAGGTACATATAAATGGTATAATGCAGATCTAAGTATACTTTAAAAAATATTAAATTGTAATTATAAAAATACATACACAATTTATTAAAAGTGTATAGAAATCATTAAAATGCAAAGATATACTAAATGCTAAAAGCAAAATTTACGAATATGATGTAATAAATAATCATAAAAATAAATTCAATATACACTACCACTTGATTTTCGCACGGAAAGTCTATGACTTGCTAACTCTGCAACTTCCTAAGACTTAAATTTAAACTTGAGACATCAAATTTAACTGGACCATCATCTATATACCTGTATAAAATATGTAAAAAAAAAAATACTTTATTAAAGACAGGAAAATTAGAGTGAAGAGGACATTAAATATTAATTATTATTGAAAGATTTATAACTATCTTTATTTAGAACTCCTTAATTTCTCATTTAAACTGTAATTTTTAATGAATCTATTTGAAACATAATAAAATATATTAAAACTTTTGTTTTTAAATAATTCATTTATTTTTTACCTTATTACTTTACAGCACCTTTCAGTAAAATTAAATAATTCAAAATTGTAAATTTTCTTATTATTATGTTCTTACATAATACATAAATCTTGTTTGTTTACCAATATATTATAAAACTCATATTATTATAATTTTTAAAAAAAATAATAGTAAATACAGACACAAGAAAGATTTTTTATGATAAATTATCTACATAACAAATAAACAATGATAATTTGATTATGTATCAAAACATTTACGCTCAATTTAATTCATAAATATTTGTTTAATAAATCTGTATTGCTAAAATTTGATTTTTAAAATATGAAATCTATTGAAGCATTTTTTTCAAATGGCAACATTTTTTGTTTTTGTAACACATTATTATAGAAATAATTTTGATGCATACACAGTAAGGAAAATTTTTTTTCGTATTACAATACTTTAATTGATATTAATTACTACAAGTGGAAATGCTCAATAAGCAATCCTAAAAGGATTTAAAAACTATTTTAAAATGAATAATGTAAAGAAGATAATAATAAAAATGAATTAGTTTTCTTAATTTTGAAGAAGGAACACAAATGTTAAAAGGCAATTAATAACAATATATTAAAATCAAGACAAATTTTATTATTCAAAATATCAAAAATACTTAAGAAATTGAATATGTATGAAACTTCTTTTTTGGGAATTGCTCATGTTATCATGATACAAGAAAAAGAGGTATTTTAATCTTACACTGAGCTTTGCCCACACAGCTATATGTTGCCCAATATAACCAAGTACATAACCAAAGGAATGCTTATACATATATGATTTCATTTTTTTTTAATAATTAAAATGTGACAACCACAGTCAAGCTCTGAAATATATATATCAGTAAAAAAATTATTTTCTGATATCCACAATAAAAATAATAGTTTTTAGGAAATTTTAGTGCTTTTAAAAAAAAAGTGGTGCAAAACGACAAAAACTATGACATGAGACACAAACTTTAAAGGGCAAAATAAGAATTTTCCGGAGTGTGAGTTATATTTTTTGGTAAGAATGGGGATTCTGTATCATCAAATTGTTGAATCATGTTTTTATATCATTTTTTATATTTTTATCATTATTATAGAAATTTTTCATAACAAATATAGAAACATTACGTAATTTTATAAAGAAATAAAAATTTTAATGAAAGCACAATAATTGATTAATAAAAAAAATTTAAAAAAATGTTACATAAATTATTGAATAACTTGACAATTATCGATTTTCATAATAATTACTGTTAAATTATTATTATAAACTATAAAATATTAATATAGAAAATTATGATAATATAAGCTTAATCAAAGCACTCTCTTTACTCATTTAAGAAGTAGTAGTAGCTAAAAGATCAGGAATTAAAAAAATCATAAATAATTTATTTAAGATAATTACATATGGGTATAATATTATAAACAAGAAGAATAAAATGAATCAATATGGGGAAAAAAAGACTGTTGATTGAAAAAGAAAGGGGAACAACAAAATATATTATTTTATTATACTCCAAACTATGGAATCAAAAATTTATTGGATAAAAAAAATTCACTGAATATTAATAGTGTCTCTATACAAAAATATAAATATTTTTATGCATTTTAATAGTGGAGTATCATATTAAATAAAAGATTTAAATTAACAAAGCTAAAAAATTGTTAAAAAATAAAAATACCATCAATACTTACACAGTTACTGATAAAGATGAGTTTTTGGTCTCTCTTTCTATTAAAGCTAAGAATGGAAACCCAAACTTTCCAACAAATTCATTGGCATCAAGACTAGGAAAATCTTCATCTATTTCACCTGTTTCTTCAGCAATTTTTAAACAATAATTGGATACAGAGGGTCTATTAAGAAAAAAAAAAACAAACATATATTCCAAGTCTTATTATCAAATGAAAACAATTGCATAAAAGTCCTTCATTACACTACATCTTATTATATTGTACATTTAAATGCTCTGCCCCCTACTCCTTTTTTTTTTAGGGAAAAATTGCACTAAATAGAGTATTAAGGTTTTTGATTATTAATACACACGGTGTAAGAATACTTGTAATTTTGTTAGTGTAAACTACAACTTTTTTTTTAAATCCTCTTTTATAATTCTAAATTATTACTACTAAAATTTAATTAACACAAAACTTAATTAAAATTATTGGCTTTATCCCATTTTCAGTATATTTGCCTTTTTTTCTTTTTAAATCTTCCAGTATGTGTGACATAACGAGAGTTACTGAATAAAAGAAAGCATTGAAACTGAGATCCACACAATTTACTCACTAATGCAGTGATTCTCAAACTATGGGGGTGCAATAGTTTTGGAAGGATGGGGGCACACATTTTTTTTATCGGAAATAATTGTTACATTTGAATATTTATATTAATTTAAGTTTTTAACTAAATTTTTAGGTCTGATACTCTCAATAAGTTGTTTTTAGGAAAAATCTCCCCTATTTATATATTCATTTACTATCTTGATTATGATGTGAAAATTAGTTAGTTTAGCATAAAAATAAATAAACAAAATTAAAACAAAGTAGTAATAAGTGCACATAGCATTTACTTTTTTAAATTAAAAAGAAAGCTAAACAAATTAAAGTTTCAGACTACTTTTCCACTACACTAGTAAATTGGTATTTTAGCTTGATAATCATAAAAATCTCAACATTTAATTTTTCAAATAAAATTGAATATTTCTACATAAGAAAGCTTGTTTAAAACTCATTCTTTCTGCCACAAGCCATGGAGGCTTATAATCCTAAGTTGTAATTTTTTGGGATTTAAAAAATAATTACAAAAATATCTATATGCAGCAGTATATAATTTATAAAAGATTCATGTCTGTCCACTTTCCGTTATAACTCAGGTATCAATAAGGTTCAGTTTCTGTGCTTATGATTCATATTTAAAATTAGCATAATATTTTTAAATTAATTATAATTAATTTTGAATCCCTAATAATATAATAAGAAATAAAGAACTGATGCTATAACTAATGAAAATAAAAAAAAAAAAAAGAATTATGTGCATCATAACTATGTAAAAACAAAATAAAGGTGCATTTCATGAGAACAAAATAAATAAAACAAAAAATGAAACTGAAATCTACAAACTTTTTTTTTAAGCTATACAAATCAAAATAGAACAAATTTTAAAAACCAAATTTCTTGTGTTCTTTATATTTGTTCTATAGATATAAATTAATTTAAAAATGACTCATTAGTTTGGTCTCCCAGAAAGCATTTTTAATTATTTTCTAACTTCATTTCAGGCTATTTTCATCCATTATTTCCCCCATTTCTTTTCTAAAAGTTATTACCTCTATATCTGATTGAAGCTTCATGCATTATCTTTTGAAAATATTTTTTTTAGATTATAATTTTTTAGAAATTCCACAATTTTCTTGAAACTTATGAGAAAATAAAGCTGATAATTTTATACAACAGACTATAACATGCACCAAGAAATTCTCAACTTATAATGTGTCAATTATGGACAGAAAATTGCTGTACAAATCACATTAAACATTTATTAAATTTGTACATTTATGAAAAAAATTCTTAACTTTTATTTATTTATTTTTTTTTGTTTATTTAGTTCTTCTGTTACATTTAGTACACAAAAATCAAAACTTTGCATTATTTTAGTAAAATAATTCTATTAATGCATATTCCGGTGATAAATAAATGATTTTATTATTTTTAAATGCTCATTTACTTAAACAAAAAAAAAATCGTCCACTATTTTTTTTTCACTTAACATTATAACATATTACAACATTAAGTTCTACATATTTAGTGTTAAATAAGAAGAAATCATTTTAAATCTGAAGAATATTTTTTTCAGAAAAATTATTGTTGAAAGTTTACTTGAGCTTTGGTTCTCTTCCTTCATTTGTATACATCCAACAAATGAGACCAATTAGATCGAACACTCTTGCATTAGATAAACATATCACTTCCATTCCATAATTACGTTCAGCAGTGGGTAGCATTGTTAAATAAATTAGAATTTTCTTGGATGGTGCAGAACGGTTTACCTGAAAAATTTATTAACTAACATTATATAATAATAAAAATAAAAATCGATAAAAAAAGTATTTAAAATAAATTTAACATTAAAATAAAAATAAGCGTTTATTAATTTTGATTTTTACAATAGCTATTAAAATGATAAAAAAAAAGGAAAATTTAAATCAAAGTTTAAAGCATTTAAATATTCAATTTTTTTTTTTTTTACTCTAAATTTTTGAAATAAATGAATTTATGTTTGTTAAATTAAATAAATTTTGATTATTATAATTTTAAGCAGAAAGAACTACGAGACATAAAATATAACATTTTAATTATTTTTTATTTTAATAAGTTTGAAAAAAATTTTTGTTTCAACACCATAAATAGTAATATTTTTTTTTAATTCTGAATAAACAAAGTATTTTATAATTAATCTATTCCAAATATTCAAAAATATATCACACACAAATAGTTTTATTTTTAAATAAAAATTAAGACAAATCTTAATTAAAAATACATTTATGCATATATATATATATATGATGGTATCTTTTTATTAGTATTGTTCAAACATTTTGATTGACTGCTTATTCAATTCAAGAAAGTTATTTATGATAAATATGATTTAACTGACAGAAAAGTGAAATTTTAATATGTAGAATAAATGTGAAGTACTTCATGAAATAAAATTATAATACATTTTAATGTTTCCTGAAATATCAAACATTTTTTTTTTTTTGTTTATTAAAAAAAATCACTTTAAATTTATAAGGTTGATTGTGGATACAACTGTAATTAATCTGAACCTACAAATCAGATTTTCTGAAACAGTGTGTAAAACAAATTAAAAACTATAATTCAACTTTTTGCATTTTAATATAAAAAATTATTTTATATTTAACTTAAAAATTTTTCAATTAATTTTAACTCTGTTGTTTGACAGTAAGAGCAAAATAAGCATGCTTTGCAAGAAAACATTAAACAATTCACACAATAAATTATATTTTAATGCTGCCTACAGCAATTATGTATATTTTTGAGGCATATTAAACAGATAAAAATAAAATTTTGTTCTAAATTTTGAAATAAATAAATAAGCATATCAATCTATTGTGGCGCCATCTATGGAGCTTTACAGCTAAATATTCCAAAAATGTGTAAAATCGAATTTTTTCTGAAATTAAATGAAGAATAAACTTATAAATTTTTTTTTTTTCAAAATTTTAAATATACTATGCTTTTTTTTTTCAAGGATCAAACATTATTTTTAACTAATTTATATAAATAGAATATTTATTACTAATATAAAAATTTAAGGGTTGTCCTAATTAATAAATGCATAACCATTCAGTCATAGCTAAATTTCATTTTATATTTGTCTTATTCTGTACTTATTCATTTTATTCTACAGGTATGTTTTTCAATATAAAAATATACCTGTAAAAACGAATATAAAAATGATATATAAAAATTTTTGTTTATTTCTGATTAATTCTTATTTTACAGTAAACATAGAAGACCCGTGTTAAAAAAGGAAGCACTTTGTTTATGAGTATAAAGGAAGAAGAATTACCCGGCCGTCGAACCTTGCATATTCACCGAATGGATTATTGGGTGCTGCAGGAAACAGTTCTAGGGCTTCGCTTAAGGCTGACTTAACTAATTCTTTATTCTCTTTGGGTTTGGTTAAGTCCTTCTTTGGGAATAGCTGAGACAAATCTTGTTCTGGAAAAAGATAGATTTAAATAATGACAGTTAAAAACTATTTATATTCAATTACTAAATACAACATATTCTATTCATATATCTTCTTGCCATAGACGCTAATTGTAACGCATCATTACTTTGCAAAAAATATATATGAGTGTTAAAAAAAATATAATAGATGTCTATGATATTTATAATAAATATGATATTGTTAGAATTTTTGATTGTTTAAATATAATTTTTTTTTTTTTTTTTTTTTTTTAACGCTGGACATTTTGAAATTCTACAATTCGCAACGGATAAAAAGGAATAATAGAAGATTTGACGTTACTCAAAAGATGCACCACGACATACTATACTCACAATGGAGGGAAGAAAATATTTTTTGGTAGGCTATTTGGGGGTAGATAAACCCGAAGGGGTAGCCTTCAGGCTGTAGGGGTAGTTGCTACACATTTCCGAGCCGTATTGGAAAAAACCCGGAAGACTCAATTCATTCCATTGTCGATGCGGGATAGTATGTAACAGTCTCTACCGAGCATATTTGTTTTTAAAAAGCATTGATAATGGCACGTGATATTAGAAGGAATTGAACGTTTACCTTCTTGTATACTAGATTGCGGGCATCTGACTGATTTCTAAGCATATTGAAAAACAGCTATGCCTCAATTCATTGTTGACGAATGTCTAATGTCACCCACTAGACTACACTAATTCAAAAAAAAAAAAAAAAAAAAAAAAAAAAAAAAATGATGCCGATCAAAATCATTGATTATGGCACATGATATTAGTAGAAATTGAACATTTACCTTCTTGTATTCAAGCGCATCTGACTGATTTCTAAACATTTCCAAAAAGCAGTTATGTCTCAATTCATTGTTGACGAATGCCTACTGTCACCCACTAGACTACATTAATTTCAAAAAAATGCTGCCGATCATACTTGTTTTTAAAAAAGCATTGATTATGGCACATGATATTAGAAGGAATTGAACACCTACCTTATTGTATTGCGCGCATCTGACTGATTGCTAAACATATTCAACAAACTGCTATGCCTCATTTCATTGTTGACAAATGCCTAATGTCACAAACTTGACTATATTAATTTCAAAAAATGCTGCCGGTCATACTTGTTTTTAAAGAAGCATTGATTATGGCGCATGATTTTAGAAGAAATTGAACATCTACTTTCTTGTATACTAGATTGCGCGCATCTGTCTGATCTCTAAACATATTCAAAAAGTAGTTATGCCTCATTTCATTGTTGACGAATGCCTAACGTCACCCACCAGACCATGAACTTAACATTAATTTCAAAAAATGCTAAAAAAGAGCAGCAAAAACTGCGGAAGAGGTAATGATACATGTAACGTAATTTCAAAATTATACAACAGGTTTTGAATAATTACGAAGTTACGGTCTACAAAGAAAGTTATCTCTAGCACAATAGTTTCACAATCTTCTAGAAGTGAAAGTCCTTATATGGGCAAATGAAAAATTTGCTATTTGGTAAAGCTTTAAAAATTATTTCGGAATTTTTATGAAAGATCAGAACAGGAAATGTGTTCCAGTATTAAACTTAACACTAACCAGAAAAGCTTAACATTCATGTAATTAAATATTTTTATTTAATAATTTTGAATACATTATAAGCAGAAGACATGATTATGATTTATTCGGTTTTACTACAAAGAAAATAGGTATTATTGAGAAAATTTTAATGAAGATTATAATATTAAAAATTCAAAACTAATTTAAAGAAGGATATTTAACATACTATATTATACAACATGAAAGCAATCTATTATTGTATACTTTTATGTATATCATATCTGTAAAAAAAATTCATGATAACATCTATTAAGTAAAAATCAAAATAAATAAATAAACTTTATTAAATTATAATAAAAGAAAAATATTAAATTTGAAAGATAATTTCAAAATAAAAAAAAAAAAAAAAAAAAAAGATATGACACTAATTATCGGTTGAAATAACATTGCCATATTGCTTTACGCATTTCATAGAGTTGATGTTAAAAGTATTAATAATGCTCAATATATTTCCGGTTTGAATTTGCTATTTTTGCTTGCCATTCTTAAGTAGCTAAGCCTAGAATCCACACATCACGTCATAAAATAACCTCAGTACAGATTTTACTATTTCTATTAAACTAATATCAGCTTCGGTTGCTATAGTTGTTAAAGAAGTAAGCAAGATAAAATGGACTAACTAAATAACCAAGATGAAATGGAAAACAATTATCTAAACAAGAAATTTATACATATATATTCATATTCTCCATGTTCTGTAGTTGGTGAATTTATTCGATTGATTGAATTCATAAAGTTGATATTTAAAGCTTTAATAATACAATCCAATTTGGATTTGCTACGTTTGCAAGGCATTTTTGACAAGTAGTAGTAGATAAGGCTAGAATCCACATATCACGTCTTAAAATAACCTCAGTACAAGCATTCTGTTAAACTAACATCAGCTTATGTTATCATAGCTGTTACAGAAGTAAACAGAAACTAATGGAAAACAATTATCTAAACAATATATATATATATATATATATATATATATATAAATTCATATTCTCCAAGTTCTGGAATTGGTGAATTAAAAATTTTGATGATATCAAAATTGTAACTGCAACAGAAACAATTAATGCAACCTTCTGAGCCTTGCCCCAACCAATCTCCAAGTAATCTAGTATCTTCACTATCAAGATACAGAGCAAGTGTTTTTTGCTATAAACCAACTGTGATTTATAGCGAAAAACCCGTTTCTCATTGCGTTTGTAATTTTAATTTTGGTATAAATATCTACGGCAGTTGAGTTAGGAAATAGTGGGTTACGATTTATCATTCTTTGCTAAAATATTATTATAGTTAAGTTTGTTAACAAGGAATCCAATGAAGACAAAAGCAGATTCAACAGCTTTTTAGCTATATCAAAATCTTATTAAAAAATTCTCACACATTCATACAAATCTTCTTAAGTGGATGCAAAAACACCTCGCGAAGGAAGAAAATTTAAGGATCTTTTATTTTTGCTTTTCCATTTAATAATATCTTCAGCCACTTATTATCCTGCTATTTATTGGAGCCAAATAAATGCTTTTAATTTTCCGAAAAGGTCAGAATTAGACGAACTATATTTGCTATATATCTTTTTTCTCTGCTGTTTTTACTCTTCTAGGAACTCTTTATATTTTGCCGGGCTTTAGCAACAGAAATGCGTGGGAGAAAAAGAAGAATATAACAGCATAAAAATTTCAAAAACTCGTACACGTTCTTACATACTCTGGGGAGAGTGAAATCCCAACACCAAGAAGAAATTAGTTCAAAGGAATTTTCTTCAAAGCATTTGTATAGATAACACATTTATTTGATTTAAGTTTCTAGGTCAGAATTGAGTATGCACAAGAGGAGCCATTTCAAATGTGATGTGGTGGTACACTAGTAATCGCTGTAGTCTCCACAATTTTGAATGCAAGCATGCAAACGCGCATGTATTGTGTCGCACAGGTGGTATATGTCATTTTATAGGATGGATTTCTATGCTTGTTGTACTTGGTCAGTTAAACCAGCGACGATTCGTGCCGTCTGATAACGTCCCATATGCGCTAGATGGGAAAAAGATTTGGCTAAGGCAACATATTGACACTATGTAGAACATTTATATTGAAGTAATATATAACAGCAGCAAAGGACGAGTATTATGACGTTGGAAAACGTCCCCTGGAACAGTGATAAAATATGGCAACTGGATAGGTTCAATCACCGATCTGACGTACAGATTTGCAGTCTAAGTGCGTGGGATAATTACGAGGATGTTCCCTGTCATAGAAAACTTCTTCCAAAAAGTAACTCCTGGTGTAGACAAGCAAATTAACCCAAAGTGTTCACCTGGTTTCCTTCTAATCAACATACGGCCTTCACTGGCAAAAGACAGATATGGTTTCTCATCTGAAAACACAAATCTCTACTATACCCTTCAATGCTCGTAGGCTTGACACCAGTGAAGTTACAGATGGCACTGATTTTTGAATTAGTGGTATAAACATAACAGGGCGTCTAACTCTGAGCTGCCCCTTAAAAGATAAATTTATTGTCATTGGCTGTGCCTCTCTGGTGCCAATAGAAACTTGAATTTCCGATGCGCTATAGCCATACGGCGTCGTTCCTCTCAGTAATAATTCATATAGAACCAGATTTGGTTTGGTATATCGCTCTACGGCCATTTTGTGCTTATTTTAGGTAAAAAACCGGCACCTACAGTTTAACGTGGATTCCGAACCAAACATCACTGACACAGACAGGATTCGAACCCGACGTCTATAGTACCAAAGGCCAGAGCGCTAGCCAATTGGCCACCAGGCAGCTTTCGGTTGGAAGTGGAATCTAGAATTATATGTCTTTAAATGGATGCCAGGAACCCGGTCTTTTAAGGCAGTAGTTTCCTGACCACTTCTGCCAACAAACTTGCACAGCGGTTACATTCCTATCAAGTCTTTGTGCAATATCGGTGAAAAGAAAATTCATCTTCATGTAGCCCTATTACACCAGCATAGAACGTTGTTGATTTGGCTGACCAATTAGTAGATATGGAACTCCATACATCCAAAAATGACATACGGTACACTTGTACGACACATGCATACACGTTTGTATGCTTGCATTTAAAATCGCGGAGTAATAGCCCTTTTGCACTCGAAGTTTTTCATTCCCGTATTACCAGCAACTCAGAAGCGATTTTAGTGAAAAAGATCATATTCACATGTAAGTTTGATATACGCATTATTTATATTGTTATTTGTATTGTCTCCGTAGCGGAGCCCTCGAGCTTGAAGACAAATTTTTTAAATGGCTCCACTCGGAGCCCTCGAGTGCAAAGAGGTTAATGTACCACCGTATCCACATTTGTAATGACCCTTCTCACATAGTATTTATTTTTAAATTGGAGACCTTGAAATTCAATAAAATAAATATGTCCCCATGACATATGCTTTGAATAAATTTCATTTCCCCTAAACTAAATTCACCTTGGTGATGAGATTTAATTTTCCACGTGTATTAACTCTTCCCTGTTTCTCTGCATTGACAAACTCTAGCCAATAACGAGATCTATATCGTAGCAACGAACTTGCAACAACTCACAGCTCAACAAATATTTTAGTAGTCATTGAAAAAAATTTGAGTTTTTCCTTTTCGAGGTCTTGCCTTAAAAGAAATTTCCTCGTGATTTTTTTATATTTCATCAAATATATTAACAACATTAAGTAACTCCATCCCCTGATAGGAAGTTTTTTTTATCACATATTCATTGCTTGGCGTGATTCGTCATTTTTTCTTTCATCAAATGGCATGCAGTCAACGAATAAAATTACTAAGTAACCACATAAAAACAGCAATGTATATACCACTCAAAATCACTGGGCACTCCTTCCACTGAATATGAGTAATCTTGGCTTGGTTTTGGCGATCTTTTTTCAGTTTCTCCAGCCTCTGGGCAGTGTTGGATCGGTGGCGATGTCCGCCGATGAATCCCATTCCGGACACTATGTCGTAGGACCCACCGCCCTTCACAAAGTCGGATACGACCGCTGTAAAGCCAGAGTGGCCCGCAAATTCCGGCCTGCTGCTGTCCCCTTGAGACAGTGCTTTCTCGGTGCAGACACTCATTGAGCACTGCTCATCTCGCACATACCGTCGTATCGTCAGCATCTGTATGATAGAGAGATGTGATGATGTGATAGGAGGAACTTGCGATCGTCGTAGAAAGAACATCTTGCGACTTTAATGATAAATAAGTCATATGCATCCACGGACGTGAGAGAGAGACACATTCTTTTACGCTAACAGCACTTTTGCACAACCGGTAATTCTTAACTTTTCTACTAACACCTCACACACTTTACAATACCCAAGTAGAACCTATGGAAATAACACAGACAATGAAGATTTTGGAATCTCTGAAAAAAATAATGCAACTGTTGCAACTTGATGCCATGGGTACTTGCAAGGGAGAAATCCCTGCACGGGTAATCCCTACAGAAAACACAAAGCATGTATTCCTTATCCGATGGAAGAATGCATCAGAATTGGAATTGGTTGAGGCATTGAAACGGTATAAATCGATTTGGAAATTACATTATAAATGGATAATAGATGTATTTACGCGATTTATGTGAATATGTATTGTTGTGTTATACAAAATAATGAAAAGCGCAAATTGCGTACCTCAGCAGTGATAGCTCATTACAGAGCAAATAATTATTACGCTAAAGAGTTCTTCAACAAATGAGCAGTGACAAATATATTAATAGCATTTTTTCATCTGAATAAAATCGTGAGCACTTTATCTGCATTAGATGTAACAAAATGAAATCTTTCATTACAATAATACTTCTTTATTTAATTGATATTATAAAAAACATTTAGAACAAAAAATTATATAACTTTAGAAAGGAGCTGTACATCTGAAAATATTTCTGCCGTGCTTAGTCCTTTAAAAGTTCCCGGGACTGAAAAGACAGGACCTGTTAGTGTCGACGTTTGACAGCAGGCTCTTGGAGTGTCTCTGTCTGAACTTCACTGAATAACATTTGACATCTCTACACCCAAATATTGAATTTTCTTTTGTACTTTCCTTTTGACATATTGCTTGAAGTCAAATTAACTGATTATTAATTTGAAAATTTGTACAGTGTATAGAAAATCGTAAAAAGTATGGAACAGCACAATAAACTGATGTTCCAAGTAAATCAGAAACAATTCATTGCAATTTGATTATTTGCCAACATTAAAAGAGAAAGTGCTTACAACTATAGCCCTAAAAGAAAATAATTGTATTAATAAATAATTTTTCTCATCCAAAAATATAAAACGAAAATATGGAAAATTAAACATAAGTAGTCTTGATCTACACCATCTACATATATTCTTTATGGAATATAACAGCCTTGTTACATTCTATGTACAGGCCTAATAGTGGGATGCTCGATTTTCAAAATGGTGTTTTTTAAACTCAGTAACCATTGCTTTGTAAATGATTAGACTTGGTGAGGATTTGTATGTAGATGTTTAAAACACCCTGCCATATGATGACTGGACTTTCTTGAGTTTCTTCTAACACAACAAGTGGGGAGAACTCTCTCTTGCTCCTGGAGGCATTCTTCTTTCCTATCCACAGCACTATGGACGATGTCGATAGCATAGAAGTAGTATCTTTTAATGAAATCTAACTTTACTTAAAATATGTATAACTTCTAGTAATTTAAACATCCAGATTTTTAATATTTACATATCAATTCAAAACAAGCTACTTAATCAATGTCATTTCAATAGTTTAAAAAAAGAATACATTGTTTCCACTATTATATAAAAAAGATAAAAATAAAACACCTGAGGAAGACCACAGAAACATTAAGAATTATATACCTTCAAACTTTTATTACTTGCACTGCATACCATCTTATATGATAATTTGCAGCATAAACAATATGTCATTCTATAGATGCAATACTTAAATACCAATTCCCTATTCTTTTTGGACATTACAAATCTAGTAAAGGGAAAGGTTGCGTCAATTGTAATTTATTCAGCTGGGTTTGCTTTCCTCAGAGCCTCAGCAAAATTCTCACTCATATCAATTGACTCCCATTATTTTCAAGGGAAAAAAATATTAAGTTAATCTGTGACCAATAAAAAAGGCAAACAAGCCATCATTGAAAGGTTAACTAATCAGTCCCTCTAGTTTTGCAATCCTTGACTACCACTATTTTTGAAATGCATATTTGTTCTTAATTAATTTAAACATCTCTTTTAATAAATTTAAAAAGATAACCTGCAATCAAATTCATCTTTTTGAAATATCAATGCCACTGATCGATTAAATGAGGTCCTCTATTCTTCTTCTTGTAGTGAGCGTTTTTGAAAAAAGTTAAAATAACTTAATATTGATATATATGCATAATGTCAGATATATATACATTTTTTGATGAAATCTGATATGATCGGTTTTATTATTTTGACTACATTTAATCGTGTTTTATATAGCAAAT